>WSFP011308160.1:0-43708 GCA_009831015.1 Picea engelmannii
TGAAGAAACACTCTCCATTTGGTGAACCTCCCAACATTTGGCTATTGCAATGGATACAACTAGCATGATTGACTCCATCTTTACAACTAGTGCAAAGGTATATGAGTAGTCAATCCCATGAACATGTGAGAATACCTTAGCTACAACCCAAGATTTTTTCTTGCTAACAAGTACATAAACTTCCATATTAGTATGTTATATCCATCTACAACAAACAATCTTCCTACTAGGAGGAAGTGGAACCAACTCATAAGTTTGATTCCAGATGAGGGAATAATATTCCTCATACATCGCAACCTCCCAATAGGTGTTTCCTACATTCTCTAAAAAATACCGAGGATATGATGTGGAGACCATAAATACATGAATGGGAAGCAAAGAATTATTACTAACGATTTCCTGTGGAGCATCCTAAAATTGATATCTAGTCCTCTATGTATCCATTTGATCACCCACTAAATATTTTGTTGCTTGTAGAGTCTATTGTGCCCAAATGGGTATCAATGTTGGATATGCAATGAAATACTCATCTAAGTCACTTATTTCCCCATCATCATCTGATATCTAATATGAATCTGAAGTATGATTTGAATCTGAAGTGATTACATCAAATCGAAGTAGTGGATCAACAATGGGTTCCTGTAATAGCCTTATTCCCCCCAGTTTGTAAATATAACTATAACTGGACAAGAGACTATGGTAGAATAGATATGTATAAATGTTTGATTTGATGAACCTTTGTATAAAAGGTCAATGTATGTATTTTTTGTTACTAATAGAAAATGGATAAGTGTTGCATAACTACTGAAAGGGGGGTTTGCCAAGAGAGACGATGGATTCTATGAGAGAGATGACGAGGGGAACCAGAAATGGTTGAGATGATCCCCCCACCAAACTAGTACCTTACTGGAATTAACATATCAGACCCATAATAGTTCTCTGACCCATAAATGAATTACTAGTTAAAGTGGTAACTGGAAGAGTCCTCCTTAAGAGTTAATGAGGAGATCGAGTAGAGTATCCATTTGCAAGACTTCCAGACCTGAACACGAGTTGGGGATTCAAACCCACACAACCTTGCTGAGGAAGGAAATAAAGAGGTAATTTGTGGGCAAAAGAAGGAGAGAGAAGAACATGAAGATTTGTGAAGAGAGAATATTCGAAAAGAGAGCAATCTTGAGAAGAGAAAAATAGTGGTTACAACTCTCTGGTTCGAGGAATAATTGAGAAATAAGCTCATTCTGGGTGCAAGAAGTGGTTGACATGGTTTTCGTTACAAATTTATAAACAAGGATGATGAGTGACTGTGGAAGTACTCGTGCAAACCTCCTTGCTTGGTATAGAGAAAACCTGTTTCCAAGACCTTGTGGGAGGAGGAGAGTAACCTTTGTCCTTGATTGTCACTGAGTAAGAATAAATAGTTTCTCTCAGAGCATCATGTTCTAGCTCAGGGGTGGACAACCATAAATCTGTCAGAAGTGGCTATGTCTATGGTTGGGTGGAAACATGCACCCCTTTCATCAGTCGCTTCACAGTTTCTGGTTTCTGATAAGTATCTTCATACTCTGTGTATTGAAATGGAAATGATGGTTGAATGCATATACTTATATGTCTATGAATGATTCTGTATTGAATGAATAAGGTATATGTATGCATTATCTCCCTGTGAACTCATGCTTTTGAATGGTCATTTTTTTTCCTCCGCTTAGTAGTTAGAGAGTCGTGGGACGTAAGCCCACAAGAGGGTCAGGGTAGGATTTAGTGAAATGTTTAAGTCTTGTTGACCTCTTGAATCTACCCTCACGATAATTTCAAGTTCAAACCCTATGGAAGGAGGGCACCTTCTTCAGAATATTCATTGTATGACTGAGGGCTCATGCCCATGTATTTAACCCTTTTACAGCTAAAGGAATTAACACATAGCCCCTAAGAATTTAAGAAGGACCCATGTGTCCAAGGTTTGGGAATCCTACGCTGGACCCAAAAGGAGTTAAGCGTTCTGGCTTCAGATATCTAGGATTTTGGAGCTCGAGAGTGTTTCGACCCTACCTTCTATGAACCGACCAAGGGAAACTGATGGTTTCATCTACCCACAAGGTTGACTGGCACCTGGCGGTTTCCCTATCCGGGATAGATATATTTTCCCCACCATTAAACCTTGATTCATTCAGTTATCGCGAAGTAACGCAAACCACATATTTGAGAGTATTTGGGATTCCCCTTAGTCATTGGATCTATGTCGAGGAAACTTCTATGAAGTCCCTCTTTGGGATAATAAAGATGCTATAGCATCAAACTCCCTGAAGTCCATAGGTGTGAAGCAACGAGAACCATAGATATAGGGATCCTTTGGGATCTTCCTTGGCCATTGGATTTATGCCAAGTTTAGTTCGACATTGACCACCTAGGAAGAAATGGGGAGGTAAGTGAGTGGAGCACCCAAACATAGAATCCGTGAAGTGATAAGAGTCGTAGATATGAGAACGTTTCAGGGTATTCTGTGACCGTCAGATCTAGACCATGATCAACCCGATGTTGACCACTCTAGGAGCAAGGAGGGAGTCACACCATGAATCCACTGAACATCAAAGTTACAAAGTAATGGAGGCCATATATCCAGGGGTTACATGGACACACTGTGATCGTAAGATCAAAGGACTTGGAATGCGATTAATCCGGGGTGACATGGTATGCATACATCATCCATAGTGATGTGGACCCACGTTTGACATGTCAGGTGTCACTTGGATCCAGATGTTTCACCGACCCTATGTGCCCATTAAGATGTGATAGGTGTCACCCATTGTAGGGGGAAAATGTCCTCTCTTCCTTGATGTGTGTCATCTCTAGCAATTACCTATTTGGTCCATGTGGCGATAGGAGTATTCGGGACCTACCTGTATTTTCCATCGCATCTAGTACATCACCCCATGTGAGAGTGGACTCTTCAGAAGGACATGACTTCAAGAATCCATGGGTTTGGGATGCAACGTCGTGGGAAGGGTGAAAGGCCTGAAGGTTGGAGCCATGTGGCGATATTTTGGGATGCTTAGGGAATTCGGGACTCTGGAGGACATGCGTGCAGGAAATAAAAAGGACATTCAATGACGAAGTGTCGAACACCAAATTCTCCTCTAGATGTGTGTTAGATGAGGATTAAGCCTCACCGTTGGTTTAGATGGTGGATGGACTATACCTACTGGAGGTAGGAACCTAGAAATTGTATGAACAAGATGGATCCATGTGGGTGCCACGTGGCCCTCAACCAACGAATGCCCAAAGGACTCCGGGATGCAATAACTTGTAAACCAAAGGTCAGATTAGAGCCTGATAACAGTCGTTAGAAGCTACAGGTGAGTAGAAAAGGATGAATCATCTCAGAGAGATGATTCAAGATGATTTGAGTAATAAAAATTCGGATGCCCCATCCCTATAAAGGGTACTTAGGGTTCGAGTGTGTTACAAATCGGTATCAGAGCATGGTTACAATGCTTGGCCTGCTTGGGCTCATGAATGAGTCACTTAAAAATATTGTTTAAATAAAATATTCTTTAAAGAAATTTTAGGGATGACACCCTACCTTACCCCATTCCTAGGATTCTTAGTTAAACCTCTATTGAATAAAGAAACATAACCTTCTACTATTGTATATGTTTAGAAAAATCTGAACTGGGCGTTGTTCATTAACTAACAAAAAATGTTTTATCAGGACTCAAGCAGTCAGTGTACTATATGAAAACTACAAAATAGAGGATGGTGACAAACCATGAATTGGGGGAAATATCCCACAATAGAGAGGAAGAATATGATGAAAGGAGGATGGGGGAAACCCCTCTAGATTTGGCTAAAACTGTAAGAAGCCTCATGGAAAAATTACAGAGTTGTAAGGCTGAAAATCAAAGGTTGATAAAAGAGTAGGAAAAGAAAATTGAAATTAATACAGTCCTACTACAAAGCTTATCAGATATAGAAAAGAAACTGCAACATGGACCAACAACCAACCATGTGGACAAACATCATATGAAGAAAACCTAGAGTCCACCTGAGATACAAAAGAATGGACCTGAAATTGGACACACAAGGAGGATCACCTCAAATAATGCCCAACATGGAGCCAGGAGACACTCATTGGAATAATCCTCTGGCGAGGAAACTAACAACTCCAAGGAATCCTCTTGTAGAAAAACTAGTTCACATTCCTAGAGGGAAAGAAAGAAGAGGAAACCTTGCAAGAGTCACGACCCTGAAGAGTTCAAGAAGGCCAAAACACCCACCTTCGATGGATAAATTAAGAAGGGGGAAGAAGCATAAGTTATGTTGCTCATCTTGAAGAAGTACTTCAGAGTCGATGACTACTCTGAAAATTTAAAGGTTAGAATCGCCATATTTAACTTGAATTGAAAGGACTCCATTTGGTGGGAGGACCTTAGTAATGTGAAAGGAATCCATGAGAAGGACTTGCCATAGAAACAATTTGAGAAATACTTCAAAAATAAGTATCTATCAGAGAAATACTTTGATGGGAAGACCAAGGAGTTCCATGAACTCAAGTTCGGACAACTCACCATAGAGGAATATATCAATAAATTCCTTGAGCTGATAAGGTATGTGCTCTACATCAAATATGAAAAGGTAAAGATGCAACGATTTATTAGTGGAATACCTTAGTCCTTTCGGGACAATAATTAATTTGATGAGATAAAGACCTTAGAAGACACTATCCGGAAGGCAAGGTATTGCTATGAGCAGTTCAAGAACAATATAGAACCTCACAAGGACTGGAAGAATAAGAGTAGTTAGAGATTCAAGAAAAAAGGGGTTTAAACCCTCAAGATTCAATAGCTATGGGAAAGGTTCTAAAATGAGCCTTCCTACTAAAAGTGCATACCAGAAAAATTTCCCCTCTTAGAGTGGAAATAAACCCTTTGGAGCAGCCCTAGGTAAGATTGATAACACAAAGAGAGAAACCTTGAAATGTTGGGGTTGTGGAGAAGAACATTTGTTGAGAGACTGCCCATATAAGAAACATAATAGTAGGAGGGTATAAAACATCCAAGAGGCTACCATAGTCAATGATGTGGCTAGGAGCATACCACGGATTTATGAAACCTTGGATAATAAACAAGTCGACCACCAAGATTCAATGGTGGACATGGAAGGTATGATTGCCAACCATCTAGTTTCCATTTTAATTAACCCTGGTTCTAATTTGAGTTATGTTCCGCCTCAAACTATTGAGAAATGTAAATTTCATCAAGTTAAACATGTTAAATCATGGCTGGTACAACTAGCCACTAGAATCAAAATAAAAGTAACATGGGTCATACCAGCATGCCGATTCGTTATGAGTGGATTTCCCACTGAAGAGAACCTAAACATACTTCCTTTAGGATCTTATGACCTGATGATTGGCATGGATTGGTTGGATTCCCATAAAACCAAGTTGGTCTGTTACAATAAAACTTTGGAGTGTGAAAATGAAGAAGGGAGAAAGGTAACCCTACAAGGGATTCAAAATCTCGTCTCGGTGAGAAAAATATCAACACTTCAAGTGAAGAAGTATCGTAGAAAATGATGTCCTTTGTATGCAATACAAGTGTTGGAATCTGTTAAGGATGACAAACCAAACCTATAGGAACATCCCATATTGAGAGAGTATAAATATGTATTCCCAGAAGAGGTACCAGGTCTACCTCCAAGAAGAGATATTGACTTTTCAATAGAAATTGCACCAGGAGTGGTGCCAATTTCTGGAACACCCTATAGAATGAGTATACCAGAGTTGGTTGAGATAAAACTACAACAAAAGGAAATGATGGACAAAGGTTACATTCATCCTAGTGTGTCTCCATGGGGAGCACTAGCCTTGTTTGTGAAAAATTAGGATGGCACACTTAGGTTGTGCATAGACTAAAAGCAACTCAATAAGATGACCATAAAGAATAAGTATCCCTTGCCAAGGATCGATGATTTATTTGACTAATTAAGGGATGCAAAAATATTCTCCAAGATTGAATTGAGGTATGGATATCATTAGGTCTGAATTAAGGAT
Organism: Picea engelmannii; assembly: GCA_009831015.1. Lineage (NCBI taxonomy): Eukaryota > Viridiplantae > Streptophyta > Pinopsida > Pinales > Pinaceae > Picea > Picea engelmannii. The sequence continues at coordinate 6,053 of WSFP011308160.1, forward strand.
GAAGACATCCAAAAAACAACCTTTAGGACAAGATATTGTCACTATGAATTTGTGGTGGTGCCATTCGGGCTAACCAATGCACCAACCACTTTTATGTGCTTAATGAATAATGTACTCAGTGAATTCTTAGATAGATTTGTATTGGTTTTCATTGATGATATCCTAATCTATTCTAAGAATAGGGAAGAGCATGAAGAACATCTCAAGTTAGTGCTTCAATTACTAAGAAAACATTAACTCTATGCTAAGTTTAGTAAGAGTGACTTTTTCCAGAAACAAGTCCATTACTTAGGCCATGTTATTTCTGAATAAGGGGTGGTAGTTGATCTTGACAAGATCAAATCCATTGTGGATTGGCATACCCCAAAGGATGTATCTAATATCATATCCTTTATGGGCCTAGCATGATACTATAGGAGGTTCATAAAATTATTTTCCAAGATTGGTTGCCCAATCACTTCCCTTCAGAAAAATGGAGTTAAATTCATTTGGACATTAGAATGTGAAGATAGATTCCAAGAGCTGAAATACCTTCTAACCAATGAACCTATGTTGAATATTGCAGACCCAAACAAGGACTTTTTTGTGTGTACATATGCCCGCAAGGAAGGAATCAAAGGAGTCCTTATGCAAGAAGAACATGTAATTTTCTATGAATCCAAAAAATTGAATGAGCATGAAATCAATTATGTGACCCATGATCTAGAATTGGCTGCCATAGTGCATGCTTTAAAAATGTTGAGACATTACCTCCTGGGTAGAATATTTGTGCTTATGACAAATCATTGTGGGTTGAGGTATCTGTTTGATCAACCAAAACTTAATGCTAGACAAGCTAGATGAATGTCTATCCTTAGTGAGTTTGATTTTGAAATCAAACATATTAAAGGAAAATAAAATAGGGTGGCTTATACCCTTAGCAGAAGTGTGAAAATGATTCACTTGGAAGTGGTAAGAACCTATGAAATGGATGTCAGGGAGAGATTCAAGAGTGAACAAGAAACCAATGTATTCTTCGAGACTATAAAATCATACTTAGAACAAGATCCCATAGGGCTGAAGTACATAGGCTATCAAATGTTGAGTGATAGCCTGCTGAATTACAAAGGTAGGTTGTATATCCCAAATTGTGACGACTTGAAGAGGTTCATTATGGATGAACTACACAAAATACCATATACTGGTCATCCTGGTTATCAGAAAATGATTACGGCCACTAGGAAACTATTCTATTAGCCAGGACTGAAGAAGGACATAGCTGATTACTTGGATAAATGTCTAGAATGTCAGCAGGTTAAGGCAGAAGACCGACATCCAACAGGGTTGTTGCAGCCCCTACCAATTCTAGAATGGAAATGGGAAACTATATCCATGGATTTCATCACCGGATTACCAAAATCGAACAAACAAAATGATGCCATCATGGTAGTGGTGGACAAGTTGAGCAAGGATACTCACTTCGTTCCCATTAAGTCAAATTGCAAGGCAATATATATTTCCAGTATCTTCATGAAATACATATTTCAGTTGAACGACATGCCTAAGGAGATCATATCCGACAAAGATATGAAATTTACTTCAAGCTTTTGGAAATATTTAATGGCTAGTTTTGAGCCTAAATTGTTGTTTAGCACAACCTATCACCCTCAAACTGATGGACAGACAGAGAGGGTAAACCAAGTATTAGAGGAAATTTTGAGAATTCATGTAATGCATCAACCTAAGAAGTGGAAATATTACCTACCACTGGTAGAGTTTTCCTACAACAATGGCTATAAAGAGTCATTGAAGATGAGCCCTTTTGAAGCCCTCTATTGTAGACAATAAAATATTCTAATTAGCTAGCATAATCTAGAAGATATAATTACAATCAAGCTAGACATGCTAAAAGAAATGGAACAACAATTAATTCAGATAAAACATAATCTAAAAATAGCTTAGGATAGACAAAAAATCTATGTAGACAGAAATAAGACTCCTAGAGAATTCAAAACAGGGGATCATGTGTATCTCCGAGTTAGACCCATGAAAATCTCCTTGAGGATGGGAGATTTTGCCAAGATGGCACCTCAGTATTGTGGACCCTTTGAAATTTTGGATAGAGTGGGACCTGTAGCCTATAGGCTATCACTTCCTCCCACAGTGAAGGCACATAATGTTTTCCATATTTCGTTATTAAATAAATATGTACATGATTCTAATCATATTATTGATTGGTCTGTGATTCATTTTAAACTAGAGGGAGAATTCATGCCATAACCTGAATGCAAAATATAAAGGAAGGATACCCCACATAGGAAAAGAACCATTGCACAGGTCAAGGTGTAGTGGAAACACTTTGGCCTAGATGAGGCTACATGGGAAATGGAGGATGCCATGAAACATGCGTATCCATTTTTGTTTACTTCTGTACATACATAACACATTGACAGATAAAACATCGAGGATGATGTTCCTTTAAGGGGGAGGGGATTGTAATACCCATGTTTCCCCTAGTTTGTAAATATAACTATAACTGGCCAAGAGACTATGGTAGACTAGATATGTGTAAATGTTTGATTTGATGAACCTTTGTATAAAAGGTAAATGTATGTATTTTTTGTTATTAATATAAATGGATTAGAGTTTTCCTACAACAATGTCTATCAAGAGTCATTGAAGATGAGCCCTTTTGAAGCCTTCTATTGTAGACAATGCAATATTCCAATTAGATGGCATAATCTATAATACATAATTACAATCGAGCCATACATGTTAAAAGAAATGGAACAACAAGTAATTCTTATAAAACATAATCTAAAAATAGCTTAGGATAGACAGAAAATCTATGTAGACAGAAATAAGACTCCTAGAGAATTCAAAACAGGGGATCATGTGTATCTCTGAGTTAGACCCATGAAAATATCCTTGAGGATGGGAGATTTTGACAAGATGGCACCTCGTTATTGTGGACCCTTTGAAATTTTGGATAGAGTGGGACTTGTAGCCTATAGGCTATCACTTCCTCCCACAATGAAGGCACATAATGTTTTCCACATTTTGTTATTAAAGAAATATGTACATGGTTCTATTCATATTATTGACTGGTTTGTGATTCATGTTAAACTAGAGGGAGAATTCTTGCCAGAACCTGAATGCATAATAGACAAGAAGGATACCCCACTCAGGAAAAGAACCATTGCACATGTCAAGGTGTAGTGGAAACACTTTGGCCCATATGAGGCTACATGGGAAATGGAGGATGCCATGAAACATGCATATCCGTTTTTGTTTACTTCTATACATACATAACACATTGACATATAAAACATCGAGGACAATGTTCCTTTAAGCGGGAGGGGATTGTAATACCCATGTTTCCCCTAGTTTGTAAATATAACTATAACTGGCCAAGAGACTATGGTAGACTAGATATGTGTAAATGTTTGATTTGATGAACCTTTGTATAAAAGGTAAATGTATGTATTTCTTGTTATTAATATAAAATGGATAAGTGTTGCATAACTGCTAAAAGGGGGGTTTGCCAAGATAGACGATGGATTCTATGAGAGAGATGGTGAGGGGAACCATAAATGGTTGAGATGACCCCCCCACCAAATCAGTACCTTGCTGGAATTAATGGCTCAGACCTAGAACAATTGTTTGACCCAGAAATGAATTACTAGTCAGAGTGGTAGCTGGAAGAGTCCTCCTCAAGAGTCAATGAGGAGATGGGGAAGAGTACCCATTTTCAAGACTTCCAGACCTGACCACAAGCTGGGGATTGATACCCACACAACCTTGTTGAGGAAGGAAAGAAATAGGTAATTCGTGGGCAGAGGCAAGAGAGTGAAGAAGAGGCATATCTGCAAAGAGAACAGAGTCGAAAAGAGAACAATATCGAGAAATGAAAAATAGCGGTTACAACTCTCTGGTTCGAGGAAGAAATGAGAAATGAAATCGTTCTGGGTGCAAGAAGTGGATGGCATGGTTTTCATTACAATATGATAAATGAGGATGATGAGTGACTATGGAAGTACTCGTGCAAACCTCCTTGATTGGTATAGTGAAAACTTTTTGCAAAGACCCTGTGGGAGGAGGAGAGTAACCTCTGTTCTTGACTGTCATTTAGTAAGAAGAAATAGTCTCTCTCAGAGTATCGTGGTATAGCTCGGGGGTGTCCAATGGTAAATCCATTATGATTGGTTGTGCCTATATTTGGGTGGAAACAAACACACCTTTCAGTAGTCACTTCATGGTTTCCGGTTTATGATAATTATCTTCATACTATGTGTATTGAAATGGAAATGATGGATGAATACATATACTTATCTGTCTATGAATGATACCTTATTGAATGAATAAGGTAGATTCATGTATTATCTCCCTGTGAAGTCATTCTTTTGAATGGTCTCCTATTTTCCTCCGCTTAGCAGTTAGAGAGTCATGGGACGTAAGCCTACAAGAGGGTCGGGGTAGGATTTAGTGAAATGTTTAAGTCTTGTCAGCCTCTTGAATCCACCCTCGTGGGAATTTCAAGTTCAAACCCTGTGGAAGGAGGGCGCCTCCTTCAAAATATTCACTGTATGACTAAGGGCTCATGCCCATGTCCTTAACCCATTTATGGCTAAAGGAATTAGCGCATAGCCACCAAGAATTTTTGAAGGAACCATGTGACCAAGGTCTAGGAATCCTACACTGGGCCTGGAAGGATTTAAGCCTTCTGGCTTTGGATCTTTGGGAGTTCGGAGCTCCAGAGTGTTTTGACCCTACTGCTTATAAACCAGCTGAAGGCAACTAAAGGTTGTAGCTACCCACAAGGTTGAATGGTGCATGGCAGTTTCCTTATCCAGGACAGATAGATTTTCCCCACCATTAAACCTTGATCGATTTAGTTATCGTGAAGTAACACGAACCAACGATTTGAGAGTATTTGGGATTCCCCTTAGCTTTTGGATCTCCACCGAGGCAACTTCGGTGAAGTCCCACTTTGGGAGAATAAAGATGCTATAGAATCAAACTCCCTGAAGGTCAGAGTTGCGAAGTAACAAGAACCATAGATATAGGGATCCTTTAAGATCTTCCCTGGTCATTGGATTTATTCCAAGGTCAGTTCGACGTTGACCACTCCAGAAGAAAGGGGGAGGTAAGAGAGTGGAGAACCCAAACGCCGAATCCTTGAAGTGATAAGAGTCATAGATCTGAGGATGTTTCAAGATCTTCCATGACGATGATATCTAGACCATGGTCAACCTGATGTTGACCACTCTGGGAGAAAGGAGGGAGTCACACCATGAATCCCCCGAATGCCTAAGTTACGAAGAAACAAAGGCCATATATCCAGGGGTTACGTGGACACACCCTGACCGTAAGATCGAAGGACTTGGAAGGCGATCAATCCGGGGTGAGGTGGTATGTAGACATCACGCATGGTGACATGGAACCACGTTTGATGTGCCACGTGTCACCTGGATTCGAACGTTTCACCGAACCTATGTTCCCATTAAGATGTGATACATGTCACCCACTATAGGGGACACATGTCCTCTCTTCCTTACCATGTTTCATCTCTGGAAATTACCTTTTTGGTCCATGTGGCGGTAGGAGTATTTTTGACCCACCTGTATTCGCCATTCCATCTTGTACGTCACCCCGTGCAAGAGTGGAATCTTCAGAAGTACATGAATTCTAGACTTCGAGGGTTTGGGATGAAGCATCATGGGAAGGGTGAAAGTCCTAAAGGCTAGAGCCACATGGTGATATTTCAGGATCCTTCAGGAATTCAGGACTCTGAAGGACATACACGTAGAAAAGAAAAAGGGCGTTCAATGCCAAAGTGTCAAACGCCGAATTCTCCTCTAGCTTTGTGTTAGATGAGGATTAAGTCTCACCATTGGTTTGGATAGTGGATGGACCATCCCTGCAGGAGGTAGGAACCTGGAAATGGTACGAACAAGATGGATCCACATGGCCCTCAACCAACGAACGTCCGAAGGACTCCAGGAAGCCATAACTTATAAACCAAAGGTTGGATTAGAGCCTGATAACATTTGTTAGAAAGCTACAGGAGAGCAGAAAAGGATGAATCATCTCAGAGAGATGATTCAATATGATTTGATTAAGAAAAATCCTGGTGCCCCTTCGCTATAAAGGGTACTTAGGGGTCTGGTGTGTTACAATTCCTCCTGAAGTGCATGCATGGGACCTTCTTCGAATTTAACACTTCTCACAATGAAATTTTTTTCCATAAGAGGGTGAACCATCCTATAACCATTAAAAACTTTAGGATACCAAAAAAATATAAAATATTTACTTTGAGGTTCAAGATCCCTATGCTTCTTTGTTGGTATGTGTGCCCAAGAACGAGATCCAGAAACCTGTAAATGTTTGACTTTTGGTTTCTTGCTTGTCCAAGCCTCAAAAGGAGTAACATCATTCAAATATTTATGAGGAAGTTAGTTCCATATGTAGTCTACAAAATTAATAGCTTCATCCCATAGATTTGGAGAAAGATATTTGGATTATAGCATGCAGTTAGCCATCTCCTTCAAAGATCTATTATTTCGCTCAACAACACCATTATGTTGTGGAGTATATGGAACTGTATGATGCAGTTCAATATCCGTTTCAACATAAATATGTTGGACATCCTTGTTCACATACCCCACATTATATATATGTAGGATCTTGATCACCTTCCCAAACTTCTTCTTTGCAAGTGCTTTGAATTATTTGAGATACTCAAACACTTCATATTTTTTCTTAAGAAAATACACCCAGGTGTACCTGGATGAATCATCAATAAAGGTCAACACATACTTGGCCCTTCTCATGGATAGGTGATGGAATGGGACCCTGATTTCATTGTGAACAAACTAAAGGGGAGAAGAGGCCCTCCTTGCCTTCCCCTTCTCAAATTTCTCTTGTGGATGCTTGCTAAGAATGTAGCCTTAACAAACTCCATTAGAAACATTTATGTCCAACAAACCTTTCACCATACCCTACTTGCTAAGATATTACAAGTATAGGTAGTTGAGGTGACCAAATATTTCATGCCATAACCTATTTTCCTCATTAACATGTGCTAGTATTACAAAAAACCAAGTTTGAGGAATGAAATGGGAAAAATAATACAACCCGCACTGGTGATTTGCTACCCTAACTACAACCCATTGTTATAGCATCATTTACCACTATACATGCATATGATGAATCATTGGCCTATGTTACATCCCTTTCCTTGTTTGTAGGATTTAAATCCTATTTTCCTCCTTAAACAAATATTAAAAAACCCCATTTATAAAATTTTACATGACTTTCCTTAAAGCAACTCACATATGTACGCAAGTTTCTTGTTAGCAAACCACGTACATGTTAATTTTGAATCAAAAAAATATAATATTGACATTTCGAGCGAAGTTTACGGGATTTTCCGTTCCCTAACTTTATAAATCATATACATAATGAATAAAACCATCAAAATGGAGTATACAAGAGAGACTTGGGGTGGAGGAAAAATATGGCTAAGAAATGCACCATTATTTTGGCCTTTAAAATATTATCCTGCAAGTGCCATGTTTCCCTAGTGTATGAGATTGTCCCCTCTGCGTGGAAACCCTTGTTTCTAGAATTTGCATTCACTTTATCTTTTTAGGGAGAACTCCTTTTTCTTCCTTGGAATTGCTAGAGTGCAGAGTGTTGTAGGCACTCTTATACATTTTCATCCTTGGGTGGAGGAACTTGGAGCCTAGTTCCAAGAGGATGCCGCAATGGTTACATGTTGTAACCAACCCTTTTTTCTGTCATCAATAAAATAACTCTCATTCTCGTCTGATTCTTTGTGTTATTTTATGATTATGATGATATTATATGTATGTTACTTTGAATCTAACATTGAATCTAAACTGTTTTCAATTAGTTAGTTAGCGGATAACTACTTTCTTGCAATTTCATCTTTCTTTATTTGCAGGAATTTCACAGGGTTGTCGAGGAGGAATTCCATAGTGAAGTGTTGTAATTTAGTGGTATATCCTACCTTCACATGGATTCCCTAGGTAGATCCTGGTTTCATTTTGGTGTCCATGCCGTCACTAATGACTATAGGCTTGGGAGTCCTTAGTAGTTTTTCCTGATTACGAGTTTGAGCCTCATTTGCATGATTCATTATCACTCTTGACCTCACCCTCGGGACTCCAAAAACACAACGGGTCTTCTTTTAAGCCCTTTTCAGACCCTCTAAACATGACAATATTGCCGAGCAATCTTGTTTCCCTTCACGCTTGCTAAACTGAAATTTGAAGGCACGTCTATCCGGCGGTAGTTTACCCCTTTTTCAGTCCAATTGGTCAAAAGTATGAACAAAGGTATACTCTAGGAGCTTCGGTTCTCTATAAGAGTATTCTCAGGTATAGATTTAACCCTTTTTGGGGCCCGAGGGACTAAAATTACGAAAAAGGAACCCCCCATGGAGTGCATAGTTAAGCTCTTTTCAGACTCCCTGAAATTGAAAAGATGGTCGAGTGACCTTGTTTCTTCACACTCGTTAAATTGGTCCAGAGGAACATCCCTTACGGAGTCCATAGTTAAGCTCGTTTTAGACTCCTTAAAAATGAAAAGATTACCGAGTGATATTGTCTCTCTCACACTCGTTAAAATAATTTTGAATAGATGTTTGTTCGGTGCTAGTTTATCCCTTTTTCGAGCCGACTAGACTACCTTTGAAAAAGGTACCCCAGTGGAGTCTTTTTTTACGCTTTTTTTAGACTCTTTAAAAATGAAAAACTGTCGGGCTTACCTTCTCTGGGCTCGTTAAAATTACATTGAAGGATGTTATCATTGTGTCTTATTAATGTTATTTTCATTCCTGTGTCTTTGGCCTAATGCCGGCTCCATGTTTCTCTCAATTGAACCATCTAAAGCATGCCTCATACGCAAGCCTTGTAGCATTTTGCCTCTGTGTCTTGACACCTTGACCCGTGGAGGATTTTTCCAGAGTGTCCTTTTCCTGCATATGTCCCCTTGCTCTGAGCATCAATGTGTTCCTTTCACTTGGAACTAGTATGTCTGCGACATTCGATCCTCCTTTGTAACGTAGTATTCTTTATTCTTTTTTAAAACTTTCCACAATTATTGAAAAAGACAAAAAAATCAAATATACCCCAAAAAGAGGAAGGGAAAAGTATTTTCTTTTTGTTGACAGCACAATGAGTTGCCCTTGGACAAAGAACATCCTTTCTTTTGTTCGTTAAGATCTAGGATTCAATATGACCTTAGGAAGCTATTCTCGCTACATAGAGCTATGTCCTCCTCCGTTTGGTTACCCTTCTAAACATTTGGAGAGTTAGCGTTGCCTCCTGCATCATGAACTTGTGTCAATGCCATGATCCCTGAGTCTCATCTTTTGTCGTGATTTTGTCCAAGGGAAGTCTTACTAAACTTGAGTCGGCCCTTCTGCAGTTTGTCTCTTGTCCTCATGCCTGACCACCTCGAAAGACCAATCAAGTCCTTGCTCAAAATCAATGAAGTTCTATGACTGATCATCAAGATCCTCTTGTCTATTCTCGACGAGCCTTCAAAGACCTATGGGTAGTGAAGTCATACACTCATATTACACTTCTACCCAAGTTTTGAAGATTTTGAAGTTGTTGCTCGAGCTTTGAAGACCTCATATCCAGCCATCGAGCGTCATTGAATTCTTGAAGATGGATACTATACATGTATATCTTTTGATTTTTGAGATGTAGATCCGTTGTGTACTGCTCACGACTACACTTTATATAGTTATATGACATGGATCTGAAGTGTATTTGATTGGAAGCCGTGATTTTATTTCATATCGAGCATGGGTATGCCCACCTCGGTGAGAAAAAATGTTATTTTTGCAGATGGCACCTCCTGAACTTCGGTCCCTGGGCTCACTCGTGTCGTACAATGGTGAATATTTGTAATGTATTTCGGCCATCAGATGCTCTTCTGACCTCACACATTAGGGGGCATCTGTTATAACCCTAAATTGCACCAGACATACATACCTAGCATCCGACCATCTAACTTGCTATCTTTGCCAAGCCATCACTAAACAGGCTCTTCAAAAAACTATTGCTTTGAAGGTGTACATGCCTTGCACCACTACTTCCCGCGTACATATGCCTTCTGACCCACTACAGCCTGCGTACACTCACAGAATATCATGAAAAGTGGAAAATTTCATAGGATACTGGTTTTCGGGCTGTTACTTAACCGTTTGACTGCCCATAGCCAGTCACCCCAACCGTTGCTATCCATTTTGGCCTATAAAAGAGGGGTTGGGGTCCCATTGCAAGAGGGAAGCATGAGAGCAAAGAAACTCTGCCCATTTTATCAATCCCCCTTTGCCCCAATTGCAAAACCCTTTACCATTTCCCTAAGAGAGAACTAAAGAGGAGAAGAATACATGGAAGTAGTTGGTGCATGGTGAAGAGGAGCCCAAGACCAAGTTCCAGGAGTAGTGCCGATATCATGTTGTAAGTGACTTTTTGTGAGATTAATATAAAGAAGTACTTTTTCCATCCCGCCAAATGACGTCTTAAACTTATATGATTTGTTACATTTCTTGTTTATGTTGTCTAACCCACTAATCCATATGTATGAATGCATGCTTGTAGTTTCTTGTTTGTCTTTTGATGAATGCAGGTCAGCCTTGGGAGGAGATTTGCAGTTAGGAAACAACCAAGCACAAAGGGATTGACACTGGGCATAGAGTTTAAGGTAGGCCTACTGGATCCCTTTGTCTTGTCTTTTATGTATGATTGTGGGGTTATGTTGGGATAGTGATTAAAAGTAGGAGACTTTAGACGGTTTTCTCTGCCTACACTTTAGACCCTTGGTGTAGTCCATAGAGGGGTTTTCCTGCTATAGCAGAATTGGTGACCATACTTTGGATGAATCTAGGGTCTCTGGGGATATTTCTTTTGGGTGCTTTGAATCAGTTTATTTACTGTTTTCTGAGTTTCTGTGAGCTTCTATGTCTTTAAGGGATGCTGGTCTTCCATACCAATACTCCATGCCTATGATGGACTATTGTTTGTTCATTTTTTTTTTGAGGAGTTACAGAGGTGTATGTGGCCTGTAGAGGGCTTGCACACGTGTATATGTGCCCTACCCTTGGACAACCCATGTACATACGCTGGCTATTGAAGTGTCAGTAGCGTGCCTGTTGAGATTTTTTTTGTAAAAATAAGAGGCAGTCATCCTCCTCCCTGTCAGGAGTCACACTCCTCAGGGGTTTTCTTGATCTAGTACTGGTCTCTATTATAGCAGTCTGTAGCCTAGGTCTGACTCCAGTTTAGCTTTCTTTTGACCAAATATTTCTTGTGTTTTCTTTAAATAGGGTTTTTATACAAGTTGGTGAGTCTACTTTGATCTGCCTACTTAGTATTGTTAGTGACTCCCTGCGATATGCTATTGGGCCAGAATCCATTTCTTGGTCCTGTCTTGTCGTCATTTTTCCCTTTTTTGCTTTGGAATAAAAGAAAATAATTCATTTTCAAATTTCTTGTTTTGAAGCATAAAACAATAAAAAAACATCTTTCATTTCTTTGTTTGGTAAAGTAGTTTAGGTTAAGTTGCTTCATTTACCAAAGAAAAATAATTTTTTCTTAAGTTCTTTACTTGAATTCTTAAGGACATTAAGTAGCTTGTAGTTGAGAGCAATATTGTTTTGAGTTTTTATTTTCAAAGATTTGAGAAAAGTGGTTATGAAAAGTTTGGTGAAAGAGTTTCAATTGGAAAATCTTTATTGGTGAAGAAATAAGCACTTTTGTTTCCAGTATCATCTTATGATCTTCTCTTTTGTCTCTTAAAGAACATCACTGGTTTCACTTTCGTTCCTTTTGACTTAAGACAACCACTAAAATTAACACCTAATTAAGAGTTATTGGGATTTTTGTTTGAAGGGTTCATCAATTTAGCCTAGGCTAGAGCCTTGATTTAGGATTGAAGAGGAAACTCTTCAAGGCTACAAAAACAAACATAAGAGTTTGTGCTAGGGAGTGCTTGAAAGTCCAGTAACCGTGAAAGTTATCCAGGACCCCCCTCTAACATAGGGGATAAACACAAGGTTGCGTGCGGAAAGGTAGCAGAGATAACCCCTCCAAAGACGGACCAAGCATATTGGGGAACACATATATATGGCTTATCTTGGGATTTTGTTGATCGCATTTGCCATGGAGATTCGTGGGTCTCAAATCCATTCGAGGTCCTTAGTCGTCTTCTGGAACACTTGCTTTCGATACCCTTGATAGGTTTTGGGTTTGATACATTGCTCATTGCGGTCCACCCGACTGTGGACTGTACCTTCTTGGTGACTGTTCCCATGCTGGAAACCTAGTTGCCTTTATCTTAGTGACTTACAAAGGTGACTGTGGGGGTATACCGCGGTACCTAGGGTAGACATCGGGCCACACTTTGCAGAGTATACTCAGAGGGTTCTTCTGTATTCGAGTTGCACTTGCATTGATGAGTTTCTCTAGTGTTGGATGTTGTAACTGTTCTTCCAACTAGCTAGTGATCTACTTGTCTTACCTCATACGAACTTTTTCTAGTGTGTGTTGGTTTAAAAAAAAAAATGATTATAGAAATCCCTAGCATGTCTTTGATCTTCTCACACAGTGGAGGATCAGGAGCTCTGTCATTCGTGAAGGATTTTGGGCTTGCCGCTGATTGATCTCGAGCTACCCCCGCCATTGCTAAGGCGAAAACTAGACCAACAAGAGTCTTTTGAGGTGACCGGGTTACAGGAAATTGTGCCCGACTCATCTCTGAGAGGAGAACATTTGATTCCATAGGAACCAGTCATTTATGATCTCGGAGTGTAAGCTCTTGGTCCATATAACCCTCCAATCACTGATCTATCAGTTCCCATTGTCGTATAGGTTCAACCTTACGAGCGTCAGGTAGTGTCACAAGTAGCGATGGAAACAAATGTTGCTACTTCTTAAGGGAATACTCATATTTCCTTTATGGCTGTCACTACAGGGGGTGTTTTGCCTCCCAACCAACCATCATCAGTCCGGGCCACTATGGCCTCAACTGCCTCTACCTCTGGAAATGGTCTGATTCTGTCTATGGTAGCAATCACTACTCCTTTCACCCAGAGTGCGACAGACCCTCCGTTCTCATACGGGGTGCCTGGCTTCGATACGAGCACTGCACTTTCCTACTCCACTCTATATACTTTAGGTCTCAGGGCAGGGAGATCCAATGATCCTCTCCAAGGATATATGTGGGGCACTTCATCTCCCTATAATACTTTCCTTTATAGAGGGGGTCATATACCTCCTTCGTCCCCTTCGCTCTACGATGCTCACTAGCATTCCGTTGGACCGAACATAAATTACAGTTTGCTTGGAGCAGGGATTCAAGGACTACCTTCTTATAGCATGCTGGTAGGTTTGACACCGTTCTCTTTGTTCAACGTGTTTGGTAACAATGCTTTCTTGTGAGCTACCATCTCGACCGGGGGAATCCCCGGTTATGGACAAAAAATCCTATTCAGGGTATTATTCCTGCACAGGCGGAAAAATTAGGAATTCCTTCCTCACAAGGACCTTGGAATCTATGGCAGGGATCAGTTCCCTTGTCAGGGATGTCGACCATGGGCAACCCCTTCAATAGCCAATGGAACCTCGGGCAAGGATCAACACCTATGCCCATCGTATCAATAGGGGGCAACCCTTCCCAAAATCCTTGGAATGTGATGCAAGCCCAACCATTTACGTCCTATTACGAGAATCAACTGATGACATCTCAACAAGTGCAGAATTCGTACACTGGTCACGACCATGATTATTAGCAGAACCCTGGACAACAACCTAACTTTTCCTGGTAACCTGGTGACAACCAAAATCCAGGATCCTCTTTCCCTAATTACAATCAACAACCCAAATTACCATTTCTGGCAACTCTGCACTTGCCAGACTTGACAAGGTTATTAAACGACCCCATCTGTCATGATCCGTGCTGGCCCCCTATGCCGACCAAGTTTCCTTCGGACATCCTAAAGTTCGAGGCTAAGCCTAACAAATATCCAGGCGATCATGTGACTACCTTCCATTTATGGTGCTCGTCCAATTCTTTGAGAGATGACTCCATCCAGTTGTGTTTGTTTCAACACACTCTCATAGGGAGTGTTGTAAAATGGTACATCGAGATCGACTGTTCAAGATACTCTTCCTTCTGCAAATTGGCAATGGCTTTCTTAAACCATTTCCAATTACCTGTGAGATATGATGTCGGCACCAAATTGCTGGCCAACTTTGAGCAGACAAAAGCAGACCATATCTCAGATCACATATGAGAATGGAGACGCCAGAAGAGTTTGATAAAAGTGCCAGTCCCACCAACATTCCTGCTTGAGTGTTTCCTTAAGTCTTTGGTACCCTAGTTATCTAAAGACGTCGCAACCTCGGGGGTATTTTCAGAGGAAGAAGCGATAATGAGAGCCCAATAGCTAGAACTGATTTACTCTTAGTCTGGTTTACTTTATGAAATTTTACCAGATGCACCACGGTCGATACTTGACAATACCAGACAGAGATCTAGACCACATGCCGATGGTATTGTAGGTTCAACGCAAATGAAGCCTGTTGATCAGCTGTCGAATCAATTGCAAGAATTGTCAATACAACAGACAACGTCTAGCCAGACCATTGGTTCAGCTGCTCCCTCTACTCAAACGTCAGATGTACACAGTGTGTAATCGACAAACCTGAAGGCCACCCAATAGCCTGATGGAAAGAAGAAACAACAAAAGAAGGGTAAGGGGGATAAGAAACCTACCAATAATGATGGTGAGGGAAACACTGAAGAGAAGAAGTTGAAGTATCCCTATAATCTTTGCAAGGAAGACCATCCGACTCACCAGTTCCCTCAGCTTGCGGAGGCCCAGAAGTTATTGGCAAAAAAACATCCTGTCATGTTAACAAATCCATTTCCGCATGGGAAAAAATTATCTCAAGCCTCTTCAAGTGTGGAAGGGGTCGATCAGGGACCCCCTCAGTCTTCGAGTAATCCTTCATCTGCGAATGTGTATATGATGAAAGGTAGATTTGACATAACGGCTAGGAAACGCGACTACAGAATGCCAAACACCTCTGAGAAGGGTAAAGAAGCCGAAAACCCACATCTTCCTCTCCAGATTGAAAAGACGTTGGGAGAAACAATGAAACTCATCCCCAAAGGTGCATTGAAGAAAGATTCCCACAACCCAAATGCAAGGGTCGCCCAGAACTACTCTGTGGTTGACAATTTGTCACAAACCCCTTATGCAATGTCAGCTTTGGAAGTCCTCCAGAGCTACCCTTCCCAGAGAAAGGCCCTGTTAGCTTCCTTAGGATCTGCTAAGACTTGTAATCCGGGAATGATCATGCTTGATACGACCGAATTAAAACCTCATCTTCCTTACCACGTGGCATTTCAGATAGTAGTGGCTTACACCAAAAAAACTTTTACTCGGAACATTTTTTGCACGGTGGTTGATGAGGGTGCCTCAACATGCGTGATGTCTTTGGCGTGTTGGAAGGCCACTGGCCAACCCATTTTGTCTCTGTCACCTACTCTTCTTACCGCTTTCAGCGGTCATTCGTTTCGACCACATGGGATCATCCCCTCTTTTCCCGTGCAGTGAGGAGGGAAAACCATGTGCATTGAAGTTGAAGTGGTCGATGCGTATCTCGAGTACAATCTCTTGTTAGGAAGGAGTTGGACCTTTGCTATGCAAGTAGTGGTCGCGACAGTTTCTCGGGTCTTGTTGTTTCCACATGAGGGCCGGATCATGACCATTGATCAGTTATCCTTCTCCCATCTTGACCCTTCATCGGGGGTATCCACGGTCTCGATGATTGATAACCCTCAGCTTGACATCATCAACGCAGGGGTTAGTTTGTGCCCACCTTTGATGGGTACTTTCGATTACCCACCTCCGACCGACAATGTCCATTACATGTCGGCTATCCCTGACCAGCCTAGGGCTGAAATATTTCAAATCTCGTCGTTTCACATGACTTACTTTAACGATTCGTGGACTCTTCCTTCCCCATTAGCCATGATGGAAGGGACAGGGCACCATGGCATGGCCATGCCTTTGTTTGTGACATAAGTTGCGTACTCTATAGTTTAGCAAGCTTCCGCTGACCCTGATCTGACTCCCGCACAAAAGTTGGATTTGGTTCTTGAGCCTACATGGGCTCAAGGTTCCCCCGCACAGAAGTTGGATCTGGTTCTCGAGCCTACATGGGCTCAAGGTTCCCTCACACAGAAGTTGGATCTGGTTCTCGAGCCTACATGGGCTCAAGGTTCCCTCGCCGATACTGTTTCTTTAGACTTAGTCTTGCCCTCAGACGAGGTGATTATTGAGGCAATGACTAGTCTGGGCAGACCCTGGGATGATCTTCATCACATATCTTACTTACTCCTAGAGTTAAGAAGAATTGAAGCAGGTGAATTCGCTCTAACTATGACTGGAGATAAGGCTTGTCCTATCAATCCTTTGGCTACGAACGTTGTTTACGCTGAAGGAAATATGGAAACCATTGCTCAAATGATACCTATCGATATCTCCAAAATCCATGGCATCGTGGATAATATCTTCATCGGAGCGGACTGCTCCCCCAAGGAGATTCAAATCTACACAGATTTATTTAAAGAATTTTGCGATGTGTTTTCTTGGTCTTACGAGGAAATTCCAGGCATATATCCAAGAATCATTGAACATGAAATCACGACATATCCTGATGCTAAGCCGGTCCGACAGAAGCTTCTTCTAGTCAACTCTAGGAAAGCAACAACTATTAAGGCTGAAGTAGAGAAAATATTCCAATTTGGTTTCATCTACCCCATCCAATTGACCTAATGGGTGTCAAATCTCATTCCAGTTAACAAAAAACAGGCTACGATTTGCGTATGTACGGACTTCCGTGATTTGAACAAGGCCTGTCCAAAAGACAATTTCCCCATGCCATCTATTGACTAGATAGTTGATGAATGCACATGTTGTGAAGCCTTTTGTTTCATGGATGGTTTTTCAAGATATAATCAGATACAGATCAAGACCGAAGACCAACACAAAACCTCTTTCATCTGTCCATGGCGTACATTCTCTTATCATAAGATGCCTTTTGGTCTGAAAAATGATGGAGCTATGTTTCAGCAGGCCATGTATTTTTATTTCCATGACCTCAAACACATAGTCGAGGCTTAGCTCGATGATTTAGAGTCATGATCTCGCAAGAGAGATGATCATCCTGGACACCTCCAACTTATCTTTGAGCGATGTCGCTACTACCGGATCTGCTTGAATCCAAACAAATGTAGTTTTTGTGTCACATCAGGTCATTTGTTAGGTTTAATAGTTTCAACAAAAGGGATCATGGTCGATCCTCTAAAGGTTGAGACGATAGTTCAGTTTCCCTCCCCGTGCACAATCCCTCAGCTTCAGAGTCTACAGGGAAAATATAACTTTTTATGGAGTTTCATCACGAACTATGCTGAGATCACAAAAGGTTTTATGCGTTTACTAAAGAAGAATGTTCCTTTTCATTGGGACGAAGCCACTCAACGCTCTTTCGAATCTTTGAAACACGCCCTCACATCTACCCCTCTGCTTCGGCCACCCAATTATAATAAATATTTCTTATTGTACTTGGCCGCTGCGGAGTCGACCATCGGTATGGTCTTGGTTCAGGAGGATGATTTTCTCTCAGAATAGGTGATTTATTACCTGAGTCGAGGCTTGGTTGGACCAGAACTCAATTATTCCTGCATTGAAAAACTTGCATTGGTAGTAGTTCATGCTATCCAACGGTTCTGTCATTACATCTTGTTTCACAAGACCACCATCATTGCCATTGTGAATCCATTTCAATGCATGTTGACATGACATGTGATCAGCGGAAAGATCAGTAGATGGATAGTTATCCTCTAGGAATTCAACTTGGATTTTGTTTTGGCGAAATCCAAAAAGTCATTGGTTTTTGCGGAACTCATTTCGGAACTTCCGGTTGAATCAGGTGATGTTATACTTGAAGATTCACCTATCAAAGGAGACATGTTTCTGATTGCGTCTTTGGACCCCTGGTACAGAGATATACTAGTCTATCTCTAGAATTTGAAGTGACCTACCACTGCTTCTCGTGATGAGCGTCGTCCTATATGCCATCAGGCCAAAAACTATCTCATACTTGAGGACACTCTATATCGTTGAGGTTTAGATTGCATCCTTCACTGGTGTCTCACCCATGAAGAAGCAAAAATTGTGCTTAACGATTGCCACACTGGAGCATGTGGCTGTCATTTGGATGGGTTGGAAACAACCCAAAAGATTCTATGAGTAGATTACTTTTGGCTGACATTAATCAAATATTGTGTTGAATCGGTCAAGAAGTGCCACCAGTGTAAGATATTCTCTTGGAAGATGAGGGCACACCCTGCTCCCATGTTTCCCATCATCACAGTTGGTCCCTTCACCAAGTGGGGGATTGATTACGCTACATGCAACCCTCCTTCCTCAAGGGGGCATCGTTATATCATCGTAGCGGTAGACTACTTCACGAAGTGGGTCGAAGATATACCAACATTTAAATATGATGGTGAGACCGCAACTCTCTTTTTGTTTAACCAGATAATAGCAAGGTTCGACATCCCGAGAGATATTTTCACTAACCATGGAAGTCGCTTTCAGAACAAAATGATGTCCAAATTAACATCAAATCTTGGGTTGAGGCAAAAACATTCATCACCCTACTACCCACAAGTGAATGGTCAGGTGGAAGCTGTGAATAAATCCCTTAATACTATCTTACAACGAACAATGGATTCAGCCAGGTCAAATTGGCATTTGATGTTGTATTCGACATTATGGGCCTACTGAACATCTGTTAAGACTGCAACCAGTTTCTCACTTTTTCAACTCATTTACGGGCTAGAAGAAGTCTTGCCTATAGAGTGCCAGATCCCCTCTCTAAAGTTAGCAGTACAGTTATTGCCATACACTTCACCGCTTGAAGAGTGTTTATTATATCTTGAGAAACTCGATGATAAGCGTCGGTATGCAGCCTTGGCTAACGAGGCGCACAAACAAAAAGTCAAGTGTCAATATGATCGGTCGGTCCATCCTCGTATTTTCTCTGAAGGCAACCTTGTCCTATTCTATGACCAAGATAAGGACCCCTTGGGGGTAGGAAAGTTCAAACCCATGTGGTTCGGACCTTTCATCGTGAAGGAGGTTCTAAAGAAGGGTGCTTATCATCTAGTGGAATTTGAGGGAAATGCTTTGGCAGATCCTAGAAATGGCCTCTACCTCAAGAAGTATTACTCGTAGGTGGGTCGCCTTGGGTGACTTCTTGTAACATATGTATAGTCATGTACATTCTATTTTTATTTTTCGTCTTTTTTTTATGGACGTGTCATTTTTGATGTCATATTTTTCACTGTGGCAGATGTCAAGTGAATCAGAAGTGTTCGTTGGGTTCGCGGATGATGCTAGCCGACACACTCGGAGGCTTTCTTTCGTAGCCTAGGTGATTTTCACACCTCAGGGCTAGTTGATATCTTTAGGAGGTATCTGTTTAGGTGACACCACAAACAATGTCGCTGAATATAATGCAATCTTCGAGTTTCTTCGTGATGCTTTGTCGCATGGTATCTCTCACCTCTGGGTCTACTTAGATGCTCAGCTAGTTGTGTCTCAGTTAAATAAGGTTTACCGCATTTAAGATCCTACACTACACCGATGGTTCCTTAGTGTACGTCTCTTAGAATGAAGCTTTGATTACATTACATATATCCATGTTCCTAGGATATTGAATCAAATCATAGATAGTCTAGCTAATCATGTATTAGATTGGCATATTGCACACATGTAAGAAAAAGCACACACATGCACATGTAAATACATTTGTAAAATAGATGTAATCCATAAGACATAAAAAATATGAAAAATATCCATATATATATATATATATATATATATATATATATATATAAATATCAGAGTACATGAGTGGGCGCAAGCACCTCAAAAATATGTCTAGTGAGAGTCACGAGGCTTACGTCCTCAAAAATACACAAAAGGTCCTCTCGGCACGTAAGTAGCCTAGCCTAGCTAAGGGCGGGGCATGTTGGCCCTGCCATAGTGAACAACAACGTTCGCCAAACATCGAAAGAGAAGGACCCAGGTGTGTGGCACCTCAACTACGTGAGGTTGCATCGACAGTGGGAGATCCTCGATATCCGCCATAGGGACTATACGAGTGAGCGTGGTAAGGTTCTACTCTACTCGTCTCAATAATCTCTCAGCCTCTCCGGCTGGAGGCCCCCCTGCTGCTGCTGCTGGTCCGACGACTCCAGCTGGTCCTGCCTCTGGTCAAGGATGCCACCTAGTCCTCGAAAAGTCTACTGGACGCACTGGTCCCACATCTATACATAACAAATACGTAAGTGTTAGATACTCTGGTATACAAAAAAAATGATATATATAAAAGGACATAAAAAATTAAATAACTTTGAAAAGAAAACTTACCCATCTCTCCTCGCTCCGCTCTGGGAGGTACTGGCACGTCAGGATCTCTAGAAAAATTGAACCCGACATAGGGGTAGTCCTCTATTGCCGGAATCTACCGTGACCACCAGTAAAAAATCTTGTCATCATAGGCCTCGATGGTCCTCCCTCCCCCCTATCACAACAACAACGCTGCCCATCTTCATAGCGTTGGGAGAGAGGCCTCATGCCCTCGTATATTCTCTCGAGGACTCAGACTAGGTACCCTCTCAAAGAAAAAGGAGCACAAAACGGTCCCAAACCCAAAGTTTCAATGCTCCCGTATCCGACACTCTGTCAACTGTCTCTTCATGCAATCTAGCATGGTGGTACTCTAGTCGAAAATCCGTGCATTTAAGAACTGTACCACACAATGCATGTGCGCGCGGGAAGCCTGATGTAAAGCTGCAGATTTAGTGATCCACCCAATAAGTAGAACTATCACTTTGAGTGATAGGTTGCTGATATTATGCATAGGCACCTAAGAACCTACTTTCTCAGTACCAACCTCTCAATGGAGTCCAATCAACTCGATGGTGTATAGCCTGGGGGGAAAAGTGCACAAGTTGATTGGATCCCCTCTCCTCGAGAGACTAGTCAGGAAGTAAATGTCCTCAGTCATTGGAGTCAATGACTGCCCCTCGATCATGAATGCCTCTGCGTCATGATGCCAGTAATCTATCAATGCATTTAGCAACCTGGGTTGTGCCCTCATAAACAGACACTAGAAGAACTTTAGCAACCCACATTGTGACAAAACAATGATAGAAGCGAGGTCCTCAGAGACCAAAAAATCAACGTCCTCATGCTCTATCTCTCTCCAACACACATACATCCTGCAAAAGCAAATGAATGGAGAGTTAACTCTTGCACTTTTTATTTATTTTTACTTAGTTGAGGGTGTACGCGGGCTGTCTTGGGGACAATTGCATGTGCACACATGCAGTTCATCTTCTACCCGCGTGTACACGTGGGCTGTGCTTGGACATCCCGCGTAAATATAGGGCTGACCTCTTTAAAGGTCAATGCCCCCCCAAAACACAAAAACAAATGCAAAAATTAAAGATAGAAATGCAAGAGAGTTTAGTATGTACTTACTTGGTCCAAACGGAAGTTCGTTTCGTCCACTGAAGCTCCCAGAATCAACTATTTTGAAAAAGGGGTGTTTTTTTACTTTTGGTCAATTCTCAAATTACGATGGTGATAGTGAGCTGCCAACTTTCTATTTATAGACGTTTTTGGCTCCTTTTTGTCATTTTTTGGACCCTTTTGCCATTTTTTATTGCTTGAAAATAATTTACTATGGTTCCTGAGCTTCTTAGGGGATGTTACGATAAGTGTTATTTTGGGTATTGAGAATCTTTTGAGAGATGGGTCAGTTTTAAAGGTCTTTTAGTAAAAAGTTGTTTTTTCCAACTTTGTGCGTGTAAGATAGGATTCCACCTCCACTTGTTGCACCTCGTCTTTTTCTCTTTGCCATAGGATCGATCCCACCGAATTACGACACATAACCCTCACTCCTGTTCTAGAAGTGTCATAATTTAGTGGTAGAGCCTACCTTCACATGGATTCCCTAGGTAGATCCTGGTTGCATTTTGGTGTCCATGCCGTCTCTAATGACTATAGGCCCCGAAATTTGGGAGTCCTTAGAAATTTTTCCTGATTACGAGTTTGAGCCTCATTTGCATGATTCATTATCACTCTTGACCTCACCCTCGGGACTCCCAAAACACAATGGGTCTTCTTTTAACCCCTTTTTAGACCCTCTAAACATGAAAAGATTGTTGAGCGATCTTGTTTCCCTTCATGCCCGCTAAACTGAAATTTGAAGGCACATTTGTCCGACGATAGTTTACCCCTTTTTCAGTCCAGATGGTCAAAAGTATGAACACAGGTATACTCTAGGAGCTTCGGTTCTCTAGAAGAGTATTCTCAGGTATAGATTTAATCCTTTTTCGGGCCTGAGGGACTAAACTTACAAAAAAGGAACCCCCCACGGAGTGCATAGTTAATCTCTTTTCAGACTCCCTAAAATTGAAAATATGGCTGAGTGACCTCGTTTCTTCACACTCATTAAATTGGTCCAGAAGAACATCCCTTACAGAGTCCATAGTTAAGCTCTTTTCAGACTCCTTAAAAATGAAAAGATTGCTGAGTGATATTATCTTTGTCACACCCGTTAAAATGATTTTGAATAGATGTCTATTCGGTGCTAGTTTATCCCTTTTTTGAGCCGACTAGACTACCTCCGAAAAAGGTACCCCAGTGGAGTCTCTTTTTACGCTTTTTTCAGACTCTTTAAAAATGAAAAACCACCGAGATTACCTTCTCTAGGCTCGTTAAAATTACATCAAAGGATGTTATCATTATGTCTTATTAATCACATTTGCATTCTTGCATCTTTGGCCTAATGACGACTCCATGTTGCTCTCAACTGAATCATCTAAAGCATGCCTCATACACAAGCCTTGTAGCATTTTGCCTTTGCGTCTTGACACCTTGTCCCATGGAAGATTTTTCCCAAGTGTCCTTTTCCTGCATATGTCCCCTTGCTCTGATGATCCGTAGGATCTTTTAATGACTATGGTTGAGTTTTAATTTTGCATGCGTTAATTATCCAATTTGAGAAGCTTAATGAAAGAATGAGGAAAAGAGAGGAATTATGATATCCATATACACATATGCAGATCTGAAATGAAATAATAGACAACAAACCATAACACAAGAATTGATAACGGAGTTCGGCACAACGTTGCCTATGTCTCCGAGCCTTTGTCTCTGTGGGGGAGGCTTCTTTATTTCTGTTCAAAATCTCAAAAGTAAATCACAGTAGTGCCAATTGGATACAAGACTAATCTGGTCATGTTCTTCCAGATCTCTAGAATCCTGCAAAGAAAACGACACGCAAAACAGACATCCGGAGCTCCCAGAAATGGCCCGCAAGCGACTGCTCCTCAATAGCTTCCCTGCATAAAAATGGCTTTGGCTTGGCTTCCCTTCAGCATAACTCTTCTCTAACTATCCTCCATGGCCTCAAAAAATCCTTTTTTTTATATACTGAAGTTGGTTATCCATCCCCAACTTCCTCCCAAAATTTGGGCTCTAAAAATGCCCAATATCTCCCAAAAATGACCAAAATCAATTAATAATAGGCATAATATCAATGAAAATCAGAACTATTAACAAAAAAACCCACTTTGTTTTAATTCTGGGTGCAACCCCCTTCGGCGCATGCTCCTGGTCATATGGGAGGCGTCCATGTGGCCGGGCACTCCATTGGTTGTGCGCTGGCCCCCCTGTCCGGGCCGGCTCCTGGTCATCGGGCGTGGTCATAGGACTGGTGGCTAACCGAACGCCCTGTTCAGAATACGGTCTGGGTCATATGGAACCCACCCATGGACCAAGGGTTGGTCCCTATCTTCCAGCTCCCCACACTGTCATTGCTTGGTTCTATGGTAATGTATTGAATTGTGGGCTGGGGCTAAGTGCCAGCCCTTTCCGCCTCCAACCGAACCTTGTATCAAATTTAAATATAATACATGGCGTATAGTTAATAAGTACCAACAGTGTCCTGGGCGGTTAGCCTAGTCCTTCCAGTCCATAGCCCGGAGGAAGGTCAGGGGTTCGACCCCGGTGGAGACCAAAAACTTTTACACAAACCACGAGCCAACCACAGGGTGCCACGTGGCAGCCCATGACTGGGCCACGTGGCACCTCTCCAACCAATCAAAGACTGCCACCTGTCAATCTCTGATTCATCCATGTGCCTACCATGTATCTGCCACCTGTCAGCCTGTGCCGCGTGTCTGCCATGTCACTGCCCTTTCAACCTTGCCACGTGTCTGCCATGTCAGCCTGTGCCACATGTCACCCTTACAGTGGTGACACGTGTCATCCTCTGACTGGTCCAATTTTCTATCGTATGCCACATCACCTACCACATGTTGTCTCCAGGAGATGCCACATCATCTGTACAACCGCATGGCCTGTACAATTAGCCTTCCACGTGGCATTGTACGGACTGTACATTCATCCCCTTTTTTTGCCTGTTTGGGTTTTCGGACAGAACGCGATATCTTTCGCATACGAAGCCCATTTGATGAAGTAAATATATGGACGGAATGAGGAAGACGAGACAAATGCAATGGCGTTGGTTTTGTCGGATTCCGAGCACTTTCATTTTTGAGCCTTTTTGAGCCTTTTTGAGCCCTGTCAAGCTTCTGTATCTGATTCTGGATCATCTGAGCATCAATGTGTTCCTTGCGCTTGGAACTAGTATGTCTGTGACACTCGATCCTCCTTTGTAACGTAGCATTCTTTATTCTTTTTCAAAACTTTCCACAATTATTGAAAAACA
Organism: Picea engelmannii; assembly: GCA_009831015.1. Classification (NCBI taxonomy): domain Eukaryota; kingdom Viridiplantae; phylum Streptophyta; class Pinopsida; order Pinales; family Pinaceae; genus Picea; species Picea engelmannii. The sequence goes on from WSFP011308160.1 coordinate 30,961, forward strand.
AAAAAATCAAATATACCCCAAAAAGAGGAAGGGAAAAATATTTTCTTTTTGTTGACAATACAATGAGTTGCCCTTCGACAAAGCACATCCTTCTGTTTATTCGTTAAGATCTCTGATTCAATATGACCTTAGGAAGATGTTATCACTACATAGATCTATGTCCTCCTTCGTTTGGTTACCCTTCTAAACATTTAAAGAGTTCGTGTTGCCTCCTGCATCATGAACTTGTGTCAATGCCATGCTCCCTGAGTCTCATCTTTTGTCATGCTTTTGTCCAAGGGAAGTCTTACTAAACTTGAGTCGGCCCTTCTGTAGTTTGTCTCTTATATTCATTCCCGACCACCCTGAAATACCAATCAAGTCCTTGCTCAAAATCAATGAAGTTCCATGCCTGATCATCAAGATCCTCTTGTCTGTTCCCGATGATCCGTCGAAGACCTCTGGGTAGTGAAGTAGTACACTCATATTACACTTCTACCCAAGTTTTGAAGATTTTGAAGTTTTTGCTTGAGATCTGAAGACCTTATCTCCAGCCATCGGGCGTCATTGGATTCTTGAATATGGATGCTATAATGTATATCTTTTGATTTTTGAGATGTAGATCCGTTGTGTACTGCTCGCAGCTACACTTTATATAGTTACATGACATTGATCTGTAGTGTATTTGATTGGAAACCATGATTTATTTCATCATGAGCACGGGTATGCCCGCCTCGGTGAGACAAATTGTTATTTTTGCAGATGGCACCTCATGAACTCTGGTCCCTGGACTCACTCGCGTCGTACAGTGGTGAAGATTTGTATTGTATTTCGGCCATCAGATGCTCTTATGACCTCACACATTAGGGGGCATCTATTATAACCCTAAGCATACCTGGCATAAAGCCATCTAACTTGCTATCTTTTCCAAGCCATCACTGAACAAGCTCTTCAAAAAACCATTTCTTTGAAGGTGTACGCGCCCTACACCACTACTGCCCGTGTACACACGTCTGCCGACCCACTACAATCCACATACACTCACAAAATATCGTGAAAAGTGGAAAATTGCATAAGATACTGGTTTTCGAGTTTTACTTAACCATTTGACTACCCATAGCCAGTCACCCCAACCATTACTATCCCTTTTGGCCTATAAAATAAGGGGTTGGGGTCCCATTGCAAGAGGGAAGGATGAGAGCAAAGAAACTCTACCCATTTTATCAATCCCCCTTTTCCCCAATTGCAAATGCCTTTACCATTTCCCTAAGAGAGAATTGAAGAGGAGAAGAAGATGTGGAAGCAATTGGTGCATGGTGAAGAGGAGCCTAGGACCAAGTTCGAGGAGCAGTGTCAGTCTCATGTTGTAAGTGACTTTTTGTGAGATTAATATTAAGAAGTACTTTTTCCATCCCGCCAAATGACGTCTTAAACTTATATGATTTGTTACATTTCTTTTTTATGATGTCTAACCCACTAATCCATATGTAGAATGCATGCTTGTAGTTTCTTGTTTGTCTTTTGATGAATGTAGGTCAGCCTTGGAAGGAGATTTGCAGTTAGGAAACAACCAAGCGCAAAGGGATTGACATCAGATGCGGAGTTTAAGGTAGGCCTACTGGATACCTCTCTCTTGTATTTTATGTATGATTGTGGGGTAATGTTGGGATAGTGACTAAAAGTAGGAGACTTTAGATGATTTTCTCTGCCTACACTTTATACCCTTGGTGTAGTCTGTAGAGGGGTTTTCCCACTATAGGAAAAAACATATTTGTCTTCCTTGGACCTGCTAGAGTGAAGAGTGTTGTAGGCACTCCTATACATTTTCAGCCTTTGGTGGAGGAACTTGGAGCCTAGTTTCGGGATGATGCCGCAATGATTACAGGTTGTAACCAACCCTTTTTCTATCATCAATAAAATAAATCTCATTCTTGTCCGATTCTTTGTGTTATTTTATGATTATGATGATATAATATGTATGTTACTTTGAATCTAACATTGAATCTAAACTGTTTGCAATTAGTTAGTTAGCGAATAACTACTTTCTTTCAGTTTCATCTTTCTTTATCTGCAGGAATTTCATAGGGTTGTCAAGGAGGAATTCCATAGTGAAAGACATCAAGTGGGATCTACTCCAAACATAGGATTCCTGGTGCACTTTTCTTCCCTTTCCTAAAAGTTAGTTATTAAGGGTATTTATTCCTGATTGATTGTTTAATTAGAGTTTGAGAGAATTTTCCTTTGTTTTTGATTTGTTGTGGTTGTGACCCAAAGAACATAGGGAGTAATTTCTTGTAACACCCATGACCCGTAAAAAATACATAAAATCACTACTGAATCTGGAGTGAATACCACTTGCTTTCTGGAGCTTGAATGTGTGATATGATATATGGATAGAAAATTTATGGACAATGAGGGTACATGCAACACATTTTGAAAAAAACCATACTCTAAATCAATTACACATTTCCCACATACATGAATGGGTGTATCATCTCCCATTAAAATAGGAGTACCAGTGCATGGCTACAAGGAATTGAAGGAATCCTTTGAGGCAACCATATGATTAGAGGGTCCCGAATAAAGAATCCACATATGTGATGATAAATGAATAACAACTAAAGCATGCCCATTTCTTCCTTTTGCTTTATCATCAGGGGGTGTTTTAGGCTCCTTCTTCTTAGCATTCTTCGGTACTTGTCCACCCAGATTGTTTTGTTGAAGGATATATGCCATTTGATAATTTTTCTTATTCATGCATGCATGTTCAATATGAAAGCCTCTATTTCAATAACCACACCTCACTTTATCCTTGGTTGATTTCCCCCTTTTTGGATTAGAGGTCTCCTTAACAAATTTTTGAAAACTATCATTTTTAGGATCTTGGTCTTTCTTGCCTTTGAATTTTTCTTTGAATTTGTTGTTAGACTTCTCATTTTCTACAAGTTCATGCACCTTTGATGACTTGAGAGAAACCATTTGAATAATTTTATCTTTCTCGCAAGTGAGATAATGAACAAAAACATCCATGGGAGGCATCTTCTAGGCAACTCCCATTTCTAGTTTTGTGGAATGAAAAGTAGAGACAAAAATTGAGTATTCAAGACCTAATTTTGATAGAATGGAAAGAATGAGTTGTTCTCATTTCTTATCTATCCCACATATATTGATATTATTCAACCATGATTTGAATTGTGTGAAGAAGTCATGAATACTGTTGAAGTTACTTGGGCTCAAAGCAATGAACTCATTCTCCAATTGTAAACCTCTAAGTACATCCTACTTTCGAAAAAGTCCTTCCATTGTGGTCCAAGATTTGTTAGGAGTAGTAGTAGTCTCGATGTGAAATACAAGGTAAGGAGAAAGTGAGAGGCACAACAACCCAAAGGATTCATCCATCCTTTTAAACCATTTTGCTTTCTCCATTTCAGAAGTTGGTTCAGTCTTTGTTCCTATTGTAATCATGTACAATCCTTTACTCCGTAGGAGAATGACCATCTATGACTTCCATTCGAAGTAATTGAATGGAGCGAGGATTATTTATCAGGACTGATCCATTATAGCTATTGTAGCTAATATTGATGTTGTTGACGCTTAAAATCGCAACGATGAATACTGCCCGCAAATGATTGATAAGCTCTATTATTTATTTATGATAATAATAATTAACTAGTAGGTGGCACCCCCTTGTAGACTAGAGGTGCTATGATGGATGTGTTATGCTTATATGATTTTTGTTGTTATAATGATGCCTACACAGTCTTCTACAGTTGATGATGCAAGTCTTTGTTTCATTCGTTATGACAACATGGTTGGTTGATGTATTATTGCTAAATGTTGTTTATGGTCACTCGCAATACAGGGCATTGCTATGGATATAAGATTTTTTTTTTTTTTTTACAGGTGTTATGTAATGAATTAAACATTGATTAATGATCTTATACATGATTTTATGCAAAAGAATAATATAATGATATGGGAGCTTGAAAAAAAAAAAAGAGGAAAAAAATCTATGAATAAGTCCTAAGGTTATTGCAAAAGAGATTATATACAAACCTTAAGGTATATGGATTGACACAAGAGAATGTGTATAACCTTGCTGCTACACTTAAGCACTTGATTAAAGGATTGTTGTGAGGCATATATGGTAACTTTATACATATTGTTGTTGTTAATTGTTTTTGACATGACTTAGGGTGGCGTACTATGCAATGGATATACCATTGGTTATAGAAATGGATATGTGTTTGAATTAATGGTTGATTTTATGGTATGGGCTGGATCATACGTTGAATTGAATAGGGCTGAGGGAGGAAGCAACGTGCATTTACTACACATCACTCCAAACCACCCTCGAGCCCGTCACCCTAGCCATAGTTTCATTTATCTCTAGTGGTTGTGGAAACTCCGCAATTTTTGGTTTTGAAAGAACAAACACAATCCAACTCTTCCCTCAAATCGTTTTTTCCAGGTATGGCTCCTTTACATTCCATCCATGATGGTACCTATGTATTATGAATTGATTTTTTGGCTCAGGATTGCATGAGGTCTGTGTTTTTCTTTATTTTTGACTATGTATTAGTGTTGGGCATATGGTTTCTTCTGTGAATAATTGGGACTATTGGAGTTTTAAAGGAAAAGAATGGATTTTATTGCATGGATAGCCTGGGCATTGTTTTTTGTGTGTAAAACATGTCGGTTATCTTGGGGTTTTACTTTGGTTCTCTGTGGAAAATTATGATAATGGGGTATCATGCTCTGAGTTTTTATTGTGTGGGTTTTACAACAGTCTTGGTATGAAGTCGTTGTCACTCCTTCTCGTCTCGGTCATTGTTATGATTCATTTTTCTAGGTTGCAATACAACTGTTGAGAGTCACACTGTTCTTTCCTTGTTTGTTCGATCCCCGAGATATTGTTTTTTATGAAATTTACTTCACTGTCACTATTGCCTAAAGTGTTTCACAGTCGAGTCTTTGTATCGCCCAAAAATTTGATTGGAAGCCTTTATAAACTTTGCTCGGGCATTCTTTCCACAATGTTTATAAGAATTCGCCTCTCTCGTTATCAATTGGAGGTGGCTGATTGTTATGTTTGATTACCCTCACTGTCAAGTTTTTGGGTTATAAGTTAAAAAACTATGGTGTTTTTAAAAGAGCACGGGCTCTCTGTTCTTCCAAGACTCTTCTTGATTACCTGTGGTTAATGCGTTGTGATAACTTGTGTTTAAAAATGGGCACGTGCCCTTTGTGTTTCGAATACTCTCCCTTGAATGAGCCATCTTTGGTTACCTCTTTGCAATAAAGTTTTAAAAGAGCACAAAGTGTTTGTGTCTCAAAGACTATCTCCTGTAGTCAGCATTTTTATCTTAACCCCACTACTGTGTTAATCCCTAGCATGATCATGGTCTCGTCAAAGTTTAAAATACACCTGTGTGTGCCTGGTTTATTGAGCATGAATTGTTTTTGGTCTATCAAACACGAATTGGTTCTATTTTTATTGAGCATGACTTGGCTCTACTGAGCTTGACTTGTTTATGTTTCTCTTCGGGCACTTTTTGTGGCTCTGTCAATTGTTGGATAATTCTTTTAAAGGAATTCTATACATGTTTAATGTACATAGATCTTAGGCTTAGAGTTACATGTTTTTTGGTTAAATGCTATTGTCGAATCAAGATTGGTGTCGATTATATTGTTGAAGACCTGTGTGTGATTGAATTAGGGCTCGATTATGAAATTTTATGACAGTGGATTATGTCAAATAGTGATGGAAAGTTGATTGTTGGTGGTTAATACATGGTCTATTATTATTCGATTTTAAGAAATGAATATGGGATGTGGATGTTTGGAATCACAATGCATATTATAATTTGTTTTAAAAGAAAAAGGTTTTGCATTGGAACAGAAAGGACCGTGGCTCAAATAATTATGATGTTAGTGGAAATGATATTAATATGATGTTGCATAGTTATTGTATAAGATGAAAAGATTGATATAATTGAAGAATTCTGGAAAATTGAATTGTTTTTTTTATTGAAGTCAGAAAGCATTTTGTCTGTAAATAAGGGACAATTTAATGATTTGGTTTTGGAGTGGATTCTTATTGGATCATGGCCTGAACAAAGTTATGGTTGTTGTTTCATTTAAATTATTTTTTTATGAACAATATCCGTATTATTCCTCTCATACTCTCACTTTTTCGCTCATTCTACCCCCCTCATGATCCAAATTTCATTTTTACACGCCCTGTTCTATTAAATAAATTTAAAACTCTTTATGGCAGTGATAAATATATGACAGAAATAGGTGGCGGCTAATATATTTTGGTATTGATTGCACAATAAGTTATTTAATAAATTTTGAGCAGTACTCGTGTTCTTACTCCCTGTCATGCTACCACTTTTTTTCTCATTACAATCCCTCCATATATCCCATGAGCCCTATTTCAGCCCCTGCTCATTTGGCAATTATTGAATAATTTTTATGGATTGAATTGCAAGGGTCTTATGTCAATTTATGAGCCAAAGTTTGTTTCATATAAAGAGAATATCATGTATGGTCTGTTAAGGGCTAGTTGATAATGGATTGTTGCATACATGATGAGTTTCTTCAGCAGAGGAATTCATGGCAGAAACAATAGGGGAAGAGGTAATTGGAACAGAGGGGCTAGACCCAAATTCTCAATTCATTTTGATGTCGATCCTCAGGAGTTGAACCAAAAATTTCAAGCTGGGTTCTTCAATTGGATTGGGTAAGGGATAGTTCATCCTAGACCATAGAGGCCTCCCTTCCAACCTTAAAATATCCCTGGTATTCCTGTGCATCCCCATGTATCTATGCAACCAGAAGTTCCTGAAAATGATGGATGGAAGAAGATTGTTCATACGGTAGTTTCCCACCATTGTGGCTGGCCCAACTTGTCATTACTTCCTCCTCCTCCACCTATAAACCCAAATGCTCAAATTTCCCCTGTGCACTCACCTATTTAGTCCTCTCATGCTAGCAAATGGCTTAAAATAGAGGCTCCCCATGTGCAATACAAAGGTAAAGTTGATGATTCCCCCTCATCTCCTTCAAATGACTCAACAAAATCAATGTCCTCTCGTATGCAACTGAGGGATGATTGTTCCCATGTTATTAGTGAGATTAAGCCTCAAGGCTCGAATCAACCTAAGGATAATTTTGGGAAGTCCAAATGGGACAACAGTGACAGAAGAAGGATTGCATCTCAAAGTGGCAAATATGGGTTTCGATATGTGTTTATGGTTGATTTGTTGAAGACAATGGACTGCAAAATTTTTTGGACAAAAAAACTATTTTTTTGGATAATGTGGTTATTTACATATTTTGAATATAATTTGAATTATTTCTGATATTTAATATTCAAAATTTGGAAATATTTATGGGAATTAAAAGGAGGCATGTGTTTAATTGGTTGTCTAATTGTGTTTATTTTTATAAAGAAATAAAAGCGATTCACAAGGGGTCCCACCTACTTAGTTATTATTTAATAAAGACCCTTAACTATTATTATTATTATTACTTCCCCTAAACTAAAATTAGTTAAGTTTAATTAACTTAACTAAAGAATTTAGTTGAACTACTGCCACTAATTTGGAATGCATAAAAGCCAAATGAGAAGGAAGAACACATGGAGAATAGAAGGAGAAAACAATACTAAGGTTTGCTCATTTGTTTTCATGAGATAGTTTAGTTTTCATTCATTCTTCAATTCATTAAAGGACTAATTCTCTTTTTTACAACAAGGTCCTATTGTAGACAACAAGGTTCAAAGCTGAACCATATCATTCATATGCTTGTTTCAGAGGTGTTGATCTATCTTTGATAGTCTGTGTATACTTGTCTATTTATGGATTAAGTTTCATAACTGATAAAGGATATTGTGCAGTGTCAAATTGGCAGTAGTCTGTGGCAAGCTGATCCAGATTTTAAAGTTCAGTTTTTACTTCTTGTCAGAGTCCTTTTGCATGGTTTTCATCGGGGATATCTAGATTTGACCTTGGTCCATGCCCCCACAGGGATTTTGTAAAGAGAAATATACTTTTGATTTATTGGAATGAAATAAATCGATTGTTATTCTATATCATTTGTGTGAATCTGTGACTTGGTTAATTTTTCTTTTGATATCCACATTTATTTCCTGTAATTAGTATATTTTCATAAAATTATAAAACAATTTCATATTTTGCAACAATCTTTTCATTTAAAAAAATCAGCATAAGCCCTTTTAATTAATACTTGTGGATTGGGAAATACTTTTTGAGGTTATAAAACATAGGGTGATATTCCCGATTATCTTGCCTTAGCCAGGCGAGATTCAAAAATGCTTGAGTGAGATAATTCATATATTTTCCTCAACAAATGTGTCTTCTTCCTACAAAAAAATATGTTAAATATTATATTCCAACATGCTCTGATACCATGTGATAATTCATGATCACCTGCAAGGAGATCAATGGGATCTAGAAACCTAAAGAATAAAAATACTCATTGCAATTTGCAAGAAAGAAATAAAGAAGAGAAAATTAACTCTTGAAGTACATAAGAAATACATGACTATCATTAATATACAATGTGAGTATATATAAGAAGTTCAAATGCTAGAAGAGGAAATTCAAATTTGCATAATGCATGGTGTTGGGTTATGGAATTGTCATCCTTTTTACATCATCTTTCCCTACTTTTAATCTCTTCTTTCTTACCCATAACCTTGTATTAATGATTAATAATCCATTTTAATGCTTATATGAGGGATTTAGAACATAGGTGATTTCCATTGCATTTCTTTAGTACTTCATATGAATTATGGTTAAATATTAGAGAGATAACATACTATGCACTTATGTTTGAAAATGTGGTTTAGTTTGTTGCTACAGAATCAATTCCCACTTGTTGTTACTCCTATTGTTATTTCAAGCCACTTGTTGTTACTCCGTCGTGGTAATCAAATAAATATAAAAATTGCAATAAAAGTAAAAGGAAAATGTTTTGTTTTATCTTTTAAAGAAAGTTCCTGAGAAATGACCAGGAGCCACTCACTTTCATACATTTAAAGTAGATAAGAAAAATTTCCTCACATCCATCATAGTGGACATATGGGAATCTCAAGTAAATATAATGATAGATCAATCTCAAATACTTTATGCTCAAAACTTAGAGTTACAAAGAACAATCAAAACTGATCCCGAAATAGCTCTCTTGAAATTTCTAAAAAATATATAGTCTGTTACACATTCTTTGAAATTTAAAATTTGTTTGTTGGTAGGACTGGGATTGGGGCTCCTGCGGACCATAAAGAAAATATATACAAGAATTAGTATTGTATAAGGAGGATTGTGGGCGGTAAAAGAACAACAAGACCTGGAAAGAAGAAAAGAGAAGTTATCAGACTTCAGTTAAACCTTTCTAGTCAAAGAAGAAGAGTAACTTGATAAAGAAAGAACGATGTGATCAACATAAACTTACTATGATGGTCTCTCATCTCTTCACTTTCTTGTTGATGTCCTTTTATTGTCTTCATTAACAGTTACAGGAACCATCTCAACTGTTTCTTGCCCTTCGTTGGTCAATTTTTTGTTTTCTTTCTTGAACCATTATTCAATATAATTTTTTTATTGGTGCCACATTTATCTCATGCTGGATTTTGATGTTGAATAAATCCATTTCCAAGTCTCTCAAATCAAGAGAAATACCATGTATTGGTTCCTCAATATCTTGATTCTTCAAGGAATAGTCCACTAGCCAGTTGTCTATTTCATCTTCATTATATTCGAGTATACCATAGAACTTTTCAACTGATAACCCTTTAAAAATATCAACTTGTTCGTCAAACTATTGATTTGTTAGGAACATTAAGTTGATAATTAATTTGGGTTCTTGTACTTCGTTAGTTGCTACTGCTAGGTCTATGTACATGATCCTCTTGAACAATTCTTCCCTTTTTAGTATATCTTCGCTGCATGTTTGAACAATATTATTCAATTTTTTAATGTTTTCCTTCCAGCACACATTCAACTATTTTATCCGACTTGGGGAGGGCAGATCCTCCTCTCTTCTTCTTAGTTCCTTCATGTTAGAGACTTTGTTTCCAAAGGGTAATACAACATCAAGGTAAAAACCTTCTTCGTTCTTCATATCAACTTGCAAATATTCATGGAAGGCGTGCACCCTCGAGCCAAAATAAACAATGTTTTTTGAAACATCTGATGCCTCTATGATCAACACCATTCTTTTCTTGATATTTCTTTCTACATAGCTCATGGATGATGTGAGTAGGCTTGAATATCCCTTCAATTTAACAATGGGTGTGGTGGTTCTGACTATTGACAAAGGATTGGAAAGAAGTGGAATAGGCATTAAGGCGTCTTCCATATCCCTGATCCTTTGTTTCAACTTCATGTTTTCAGCTTCTAGATCACCAATGGATTCATCAAGATAATCCCTAGTTTCTCTGTGAATTTTAGAAATATGTGATGGCTGCATATCTCTTAGGTCAACCTCTGAACAAGATTTTCCTTTGTCATTTTTCATATCACTTTTTTCAATAATCTATTTCTTAGATTCCTTGTCAAAGACAATTCTTTGTAAAGAAAATGACTCTTCTTCACTGAAGGTTTCATTCTCAACGATCTCTAATGATGAATTTTGGTGGCCCAGATTTCCTGGCTAATCAATGGTGGGAAATTTTTTCTCGATATTCACATCGAGATCCACGTCTTCAACAGAGAAGTTGTTGATTTCATGGTATTTTTCCTCTTTCACAACATTCTTCCTCTTCTTTCTCTGAGGAAACTTGTGTGAGATCTCAATTTTACTAGAGGGGGGATTCTTTAATCCTCCACTGCTTGAACTACTATTGGTAACTTTCCTAGTTGGATAGGCCATTGGATCATTGCTCCGAGATGTGGTGGTTTTAGGAGTAACAACTGGAGACTGAGCGCTCTTCTCACTGGTACCCTTTCCTTTTTGCTTGTAAAACTTATTAGCACTAAGTACTATTTCCAGGTCGTCAGTATTGTGTGCAAGAGCACCTAAGTTGTTGTCATCTACTTCACTCAAAATAGTATGAATGAATGGATTGTTGAATCCTACTGACATCATATGCTCCACAAAGATTTTGTTTGGGTCAAACCCTTTTATATTTTCAACATACTTCAAATTTGCATTGTGGAAGTGATTCACAAATTCATCAATTTTGTTTATATTCATGAATATGAAGTCTCCAATTTTCCAAGGAAAGAGGATGAATTGATTTTTCCTCTTCTCATGGAAAAAGTGCAAACAAAAATTATATTTCCTCGCCACTTCCGTAACAAACAATTTATTCGATATATGGTATGGAATAAAAGAGGGATTTTCCTTGGAACAAAAGATCCTAATAACACTGTGATTTTCCATCTTCTCTAACATTCCCTTTTTCTCCAAGAATTTATTATCCTGGTTGGATATCCTGGGGGTATTTTTACCAAACAACAGTCCTTTGAAAATTGAAACGAAATCATTATAAACTTTGTAAAAATGCAAAGAAGTCTTGTGTCTCCACAATGCTTGATACCATAAGGTAATTGGATCAGGTTCACAGTTCACCCTCTTATAGATAGTCAATTTTGGAAATTGACAACAATATGTTATCAAAAATACCAAATAAGAAGCCATAAATAATTTCGTGTCCCTTTTTAAATGTGACAATTGGGAGGAGATTTCAATGGAAATCAATTTCCCCAATCGAGAATAGCTTTCTCTTTAACTGTAAAATATAAAATATAAAGAATCATGCGAGAAATGGTGGCAGTGCTTTCTTGGCCTGTTGACCTGGTAAACAACCAAGAGATTTACCAAAAGGGGTTTTTAAAAGAGTCGACCTGAATCTTGGTAATGTCTTTTCGGACAACCGCAGGATTCCTCGAGAACTCTGGTAAGAGGTCCAGACCATTGTCATGTTTTTTTTCAGGAAATCCTTGCAATCCTCTCCTTTAAAGGTAAGTGTTGGCTCATGGATATTTAAAATCTTATGAAACACTTGTGGTGAAAGAGAGATGGGGGAATGGTATTGAAGTTGTATAATCCACTGACTCGATACGTATTTCTCAACGCACCATGCAACCATTTCTTTGCAGTTGAATACCTCAGGGACACACCTTGTGCAATCAATTTCAGATTTCCAGATCACTTTTTTTTAAATAGGAGGAGATGAATTTTATGAATACGCTCTGGACCACTGAAAGTTCTACTCTTCATGCCCAAAAATATTGAAAGTATCACCACAAAAATTCTGTCAAGTTGTTGTTTCCATAGGTTGACGAGAGTGTTCTTTCAACTAGATAATACTTGAAATGAATCCTTTGAGAGAGATAACAATAATATAACCTTTGGAAAATCATGCTTTAATGCAATTTAATGAAAAATCTTCTCGAGCCCTTTTCTTAATGGCTATCTTTATGGAGCCTGCATGATAATTTATTAGTATTAAACCATACTAAATGCATATTGGGAAAATCACTAAGATGGCGGGGACGAACAAGAGAAATTTAAATTAGGGGATTTTAATGAACCCATGGTCAGTCAAACTTGGGTATAGGAGAAATGAAATATTTAAGGCTCGGTACCCGAGACAAGTTTGACGGTCATAATGTAGATCACGAGCCTTTGGGTGCAAAGTGGATATTGTGGAATTTGGAATATGAAATCTTGAACCCGTGAACCCATGGTTGCAAAAATAGTTAAGTATATTATAACAAGGTGGTCAGTCAGA
>ML838919.1:0-28524 GCA_009831015.1 Picea engelmannii
TCAGTTTGGGGGTTTTTCTGTACAAACCCTTGGGAGCAACTCAGTGGTGAAATATCCACTCACCTTGTTCCACAGCTTGGTCTCGGGGATGAAAGACTCCTCCACACCATTCTAGTCTCAGGGCCAGTTTATCGAGGGAGGTTAGATCCAGCTTATCCTGAGGGCCTAGGGCCATTTCGATAGTTGGGTTTTGTTTGCAGGGGCATGACCATCATTTTGAGGGCTTTTCTGGAGTGTTATCATCATTCTATATTTGTCTGCAGATTGGGATGTCTCGGAGCCATAGGGGACATCCTGTGATGTAGTAAAGCTCAGATCTAGGGAGATCTGCTTGAGATCTGAGCCTGAAACTTCTCCCATGGGATTCTCATAGCCCGATCTATATTCTTTGAGAGTTTCAGAGCATTTGGAGGCCTCCTTCATCAGGGTCGAACCTGCTAGGGTTTCATTCATCTAGTGGGGCACACCATTCAGTGGAGATTTCAGATCTACAACAATTGAGAGGGATCTTGGAGATTCGGGCACCTGGGTTGTTCTTACCATCACCCGATCTATATTCTTGGAGAGTTTTAGATCATTTGGAGATCTCCTTCATCAGGGTCAAACCAGCTAGGGTTTTAGTCATCCAGTGGGGCACACCATTCAGTGGAGAATTCAGATCTACGGAGTTTGAGAGTGAATTTGGGAATTTGGACATCTGGGTTTTCCTTACAGTTGCCCAATCTATCATTTGGCATATTTCTCGGGATGATTGGACACTTTTGGTAGTAGGGCAGAATTATTCAGGGCTTCAGCATTCTAGCAGGACATGGCACTTTCCAGCTTGGAGGTTGAGCATTAGTACGGCTCAGATCTGCTTGATTTAGTCTTCATTGTATATCCATCCTTTGGAGGCTCATTTTGTATTGTCGGGAGCATTTTGTAGCATCTCATATCTATTGCTTGTACGACCATCTGAGGTTTATGCCAAATCGGCCATCTATTGTATTGATCTTACATTGCTCATAATAAAAAGGTCAGATCTTTGCTTGTGCTTCTACATCTTGAATATATTGTGATCTCCATGTGTTGATGAATCTTGTATGCACTTAAAAACTCAATAAATTAGTAGTAGTTAGTGATTCCAAGGAAGAATTTGGCTTGGGATCATTACACAACATGAAAAGTCAAGAATTCTGATGAATGGGTGAGAAAGGATTTGACTTCCTTTGAACAAGAGCATGAGACGGACTAATAAACAAGTAGCATAGAATTAACACTAATAATTGAAAAAAGGTTTTGATGTAGGAGGCATCAACAAAATATCCATAGGGACTGGAAGAATAACCAATTGGAGGAGTAAACTCTAAGTAACGAGCTCAGCTTCCTAAGGCCATGCTAAACCCAAACCTTGGATGAATGTGATCTGGATTTACGAGCACAATGAAATGGAACCACAAAATTATAATACTAACACAAATAAATAGTAAAAAATAATAGAGATGCAGTAAAACTTGACTTCTATTAAATAAGAAATATGTTGAAAACTGTAAAATGCAGACTGAAAACAAGCTTGCTAGAATGGTGGCAGCTTATCTCTGAGAAGAGATGTGACAACTACGCTCATTCGCAAGAATATGAGTACAATGAGGATATGAAGGAATTTTTAAAATAAACATGAATGCCAAAACCATATACATCCAAAAACCTAACCCTAGGAGATAAAGTGCCAAAAGTCATGTGGCCCATGTTGGGGTAAGTTAGTACATCAACTTCTCGGGGTCGTAAATTTTGCATATGATCTTTGTTTAGGGTGAAAAATAGCTCGTTGGAAAGGTATTAATGAGGAGATTCATTTAGGGGGATCAGCCAGAGCCTATGGTTGTCATTGAGGTTCCATATCATGAAAATACATCATTTGGGCCCTCATAATGGCCTTAGAAGTTTGGGAACTGAAAAACTGCTAAAAAATAGTAAGTTGCCAAAACATTGTTTTGAGCCATTTCGAAAAGGTGGGTGGCCACCGATATACTTTTGGATCATTCCCCCCCCATATGGAAGTAATGGTATCCATTGCGTTGAGTTCCCCCATTAGATGAGGAAATTTATGTTGAATTTGGCCCTGGGTGAGCCACTTGCCTTGGTGTAGGAGTTTCCCTGCTTTGAAAGCCCGATAAAGTTGGATCCTCTGTTGGCAAGTTCCCTTGACCTATATGTCGATGATATGATAAGTGTATGCATGATCCATGTAGTCAGGGTTGATTTCTATTGGTGTCAAATGTTCTGCTATCTCTGAGGTGTCCAATAATGGTGGAAAATAATGCCGAAGGAGTTCCACATTAAACATTGGGTGCAAACCAAGGAAGGGGGGAAGGTTGAGCTCGAAAGCATTGTCAACCACAACCTTGGTGATGGTGTAAGGTCCATAATGGAGTGGAAAAATCTTTTGATGAGGCCCTGTAAGGCATTCTTTCTACTGGTGTAAGGTCCAAACTTTGTCTCCCACCTGAAACTGGTGTGGCACTCGATGTTGATCATGGTGTTGATTCTACTTGGCATTGGACTTCTGTAAAATATCTTGAACCTGTTGGTGGATGTTCTAGATCTGCTCAATGAATCAGGTGGTTTTTTCATGTGACAAGTCTTCCTGGGTAGTCGCAAGGGGTAGTGCAACATCCATGGGACCCAATGGTTAAAATACCAACCCCACCTAAAAGGTATTGTGGCTAGTTGAGCTATGTATGTCTCTGTTGTAGTTTTGTTGAACATAGGGAAGAATATCATCCTAGGTGTGGGGGTGCCTGGAATTGTGCATGCGTAGGATGTCCACGATCATCTGGTTGATGACCTCGGTTTGGCCATCCGTTTGGGGGTGGAAGGTAGTGATCTTGGCGTCCATCCGTGACCAGAGGCTTGACCAGAATGTGCTAAGAAAACAATTGTCCTAATTTGAGATAATTGTTTATGGGATCCCAAAGTCTACCCATACTCATTCAAAGAATATATTATCATTGGCCTCCGTTGTGATTCTCTTCTTGTAGGAGGCCAGAATAACATCTTGGAAAAGTCATCAACAATTACAAAAACACTTTCATTTCATGCTTGATGAATGAAAGGATTTACATGTAGTCCATTGAGATGGATTCCCAGGGCCTGTTGGGAGTAGGAAGAGGAGTATACAAGCCTTTTGTTTTAGTGGCTAGTTTGGAAATAGCACAGGAAGAGTAGGATCAAATATACTTGTTGACATCCTAGCGAATTTTCAGCTAGTAGAAATGTCGTTGCAAAACTGCCACTATATTTTCCACACCAAAGTGTCTGATGAGGCCCTATAAAGCATGGCACCCGATGTTGATCATGGTGCTACTTGTACTTGGCATTGGACTTATGTAAAATATCTTGAACCTATTTGTGGATGTGTTGGATCTGCTCAATGAACCAGGTGGCTTTGTCAACTCTAGTTGGAGCATGTGACGATTCTTCTTGGGTGGTCGAAAGGGGTAGTGCAACATCCATGGGACCCAATGGTTGAAATATCAACCCCACCTGAAAGGGGATATGGTCGGTCAATCTATGTATGGATTTGTTGTAATTGTGTTGAACATAGGGAAGAATCTCATCCCAAGTGCAGGGGTGCTTGGAATTGTACATGTGTTGGATGTGCATGATCATTCGGTCGATGACCTTGGTTTGGCCATCCGTCTAGGGGTGGAAGGAAGTGGACTTGGTGTCCAACAATGACCAGAGGATTGACTAGAATGTGTTGAGGAACTGTCTATTCTGATCTGAGATAATGGTTTGTGGGATTCCAAAGTGTACCCAAACTCATTCAAAGAAGAGCTTGGCAATGGTCTTTGTTGTGATGCTCTTCTTGTAGGTGGCCATAATCACCATCTTGTAAAAGCGATCAAAAACCACAAAAAAATAGTCATTTCCCTGCTTTGTGGACAGATGTCCCGACATGTAGTCCATTGAGATGGATTCCTAGGGCCTATCGAGAGTAGGCAGAGGAGTGTACATGCCTCTTGTTTTATTGGTTGGTTTGGAAATAGCATAGGAAGAGAAGGAGTGGATATACTTGTTGACATCTTGTTGAAGTTTCGACCACTATAAATGCCGTTGTAGCATTGCCACTATATTTTCCACACCAAAGTGTCTTGCCACCCGACTATAGTGAGCTTCCAAAATCAGCTTCGCTCACTCTCTTGATGGAACACAGAGATGGCTCAGATGTAACAAAATCCCATCCTGAAGATGGAAATTAGTGACAGATGTGTTTGTGCCCAACATCTGGTAGGTGTTCGTGAAGTCATGATTTGTCTCACAGAGGTGGACCCATCCAGATGTCACGTGGCCACAAGAATCTAGCATTGTGGTGAGTACCAATACTGGAGGTCGGTTGAGGCAATCTGTAACTCAGTTGGTACTTCATGTTTTATACTTGATGTTGAGGTGGAATTGCTGCAAATATGTGTACCAATTTTGATGGGAAACATTTTGCAATTTGCCTTGTGTCTTCATGAACTGCAATGACTTATGATAAGTGTGGATGACTGTCTCCTTCCAGAGAATGTAATTCCTCCACTCACTACATGCTTGCACAATGGAGTACATTTCTTTGTCGTAATTAGGTTACTTATAGACAATATATAATAGTGGCTCACTATGATATGCCATGGGGTGGTCGTGCTGAGTGATGACTACACCCACAACATAGTCTGAAGCATCTATACCGATCTGAAAGTGTTGTTCCAGGTTAGGTAATGAAAGAAATGGGTATGAGCAAAAGTATTTCTTTAGATAATCAAGCACTTTCTATTGGGATAGTTTCCACACAAATTTTTCCTTATCACCACCCCTGGTTATTTGGTTAAGGTCCCATGCAATATGGGAGAATCCCAACATGAACCTATGATAGAAATTGACAAGGCCTAAGAAGATTCGAAGTTGAGTGAACATGGTTAGGGCTAGCCAGTCATGGATGACTTTGATCTTGGATAAATCAACATGCACACCATGTTCATCAACAATGTAGCCTAGGTACTGGACCTTGTCCATGCCGAAGGAGAATTTTCCCATGTTGGCATATAGCTTGTGTTGTCGCAGAGTGTGCAAAACTTGTTGAATATGTTACAAGTGTTATGCCCAAGTCTTGTTTTATATAAGAATGTCATCCAGATACACCACCAAAAAATAATTAGTGAAAGGCTGCAACTTATTGTCCATCATCCTCATGAAAGTTGTTGGGGCATTTGTCAAACCAAAGGGCATGACCATCCATTCAAAAATATCTTCTTTTGACTTGAAGGAAGTTTTCCATACATATGTTTATTCTATTAAGACCTCATGGTAGCTAGACTTTATATCAATCTTATTGAATTATTTTGTACCCTTGAGCTAATCAATGAGACCATATATTTGGAGAATCAGGTATCAGTTCCTGACTGTGATTTTATTTAGGGCCCGATAATCAATGCAGAGTTTCCAAGTTCCATATTTCTTCTACACCAACATGATTGGGAATCCACAAGGTGACGAGTTGGGTCAGATGTACCCCTTTTGGAGTAGATATTGGATCTGATGCTTGATCCCCTCATTTTCTAGAAGAGAGCGATGATAGACTATCCCATTGGGTAGTGGTGCACCAAGGGTCAGATCGATGGGATACTTGACCTAATAGTGTAGAGGTACCCCAGTAGGTGATGAGAATATGTCTTTGTATTCTTCCATGACCTTATCCATTTGATTTTGCTACATGGAGAGGTCGACTACGAAGGCCATGGATGTGGATGCCACCTTTCTTTCACTCTGAGAGTGAATCACGAATAAGAGAAACTTCTTGACATGAGAAATGACCTTCCTACATTTCTTGGAAGAGATCAATCAAATAACACTATTTGGGACTACCTCAGGTATCCTGCACAATTTCTTGTTCAAAGTAATAATAAAACTGCGAGGCCTAGAATCATATACAACATGATGTTTCCATAAATAAGGTTGGCCAAAAATAACATCACAAGCCTCAATGGGAGAAACATCACACAATACCTCTTCTTTGAATGGCTTGATGTGATATGACATGTGGCACTATTGCCTGACGCGACGATCGTTCCCTTGATTGAGCCATCTGATGGTGTGGTGATGTGGGTGTGGCATTGTCGGTAGGGATAAATTCTTGATGAGATATACTGAGATGAGGTTCTTCTAGCTACCGCTATCAATGATTAAGTGCATCAGAATTCCTTTCACCCACATTTGTGAATGAAAGAGGCGCTCACCTTCCTCTGGCTCATCAAGTTCATCGTGCTAGATATTGGTAGTAGCAATGGTGGCACTAAGTTCCATGTCAATGATCTATATCCCCTTTTCTGGTTCTAACTCAGAGTCAGAACCCGCATTTGATTCAGAGGATTTTACCTTAGCCACCAATGACTTCTTTGAGAGGAAATCAACAGTGTTATGTCAGGGGATCTTATGGAAGTCACACCACTTCCTGGTATCTTTCTTTCTCTTCCCATTTTCCTTCTTTTCTTGTGGCATGGAATGGTTGTCTTGAGGTTTCCAATATTTACTCTATCCTTTGTTGTGTGGGTTGGGGCTTCCCTTCCTCTGCTTCTACTATGAGGGGTTCCCAGACCTAAACTGTCATGTCTTTTGTTTAAGATTTTGCTCGATTTTGATGGCATATCGATAGGCCATGCCCAAGTATGAGATGTCCAAAAACTCTGTTTCTTTCTAGATGTATATATGTATATCACCCATGTACTTGAGCACCATATGTCACTTAGGATATTTCATACCCATATTGGTGCACAAGGTATGGAAGACATTGTTGAAATATGGCACTGTTTGGTCTCTTCCATGTCACAATGTGGTCCATATTATATACAAGTCATCATAACTTCCAACAGGGTAGTATTGTTCCTTAATAACATCCATGAAGGAACCCCAAGTAGGTGCAACTGCAAATAATGTGTATCCCTCTATTTCCTTTTTCTCACATAATTTCCCCCAACAATCTTCGACATGGGGGATGACTTTAAGGAGCACAAATGTAATCTTTTCCCTATCGAAAAAGTTGTGGATAGAAAAAACACTTCTAGAAGGTTTAGCTATTTATCTACAGTATATGCATATATTTGAAATTCAAATATAGGAATATGAAAATTGATCTATACCTTGAAGGGGGCAGCACCTCTGTTTGAGGTGGATTCATCACTTGTTGGTAACCGTCGAAGGATTTGTGCAAAGTTATCCATCATCTCGTTCCTCTATTGTTGAAGTGCTTCCTCGAGCAACATTTTGAAAGGATATCATCTCCCATCGTATTTATTTTCACTCACCATGGATGGTTTATTTGGAGTGCGAGAGCATTTTTACTCAAGAGAAACAAGCTTGAGACCCAACTCTCTATACCCTAACCGCGTTAGGGACATGCATTAAAAAATTGACAAGGAGCAGACTGCTTTGGTACCAGTGATCCAGATTTATGAGAGGAATGAAATGAAACCACATATTTATAATATTAACACAAAGACACAGTGAAAAATAACAGAGATACATTAAAACTTGATTTCTATTAAATATGAAATATGTTGAAAACTATAAAATGCAGACTGAAAACAATCTTGCTAGAATGGTGGCAACTTATCTCTGAGAAGCGATGTAACGACTATGCTCATTCGCAATAACATGAGAACAATGAGGCTTTGAAGGAATTTTTACAATAAACATGAATTCCAAAACCCTATACATCCAAAAACCTAACCCCAGGAGATGAAGCGTCAAAAGTCATGTGGGCCCCGTTGGGGGAAGTTAGTAAATCAACTTCTCAGGGTCGTAACTTTTGCATACGATCTCTATTTAGGGTGCACAATAGCTCGTTGGAAAGGTATTGATGAGGATATTAATTTAGGGGGATCAATCAAAGCCTTCAAATAACATTGAGGTGCCTAATCGTGAAAATACATCGTTTGGGCCCTCAAAATAGCCCCAAAAGTTTGGGAACCAAAAAACTATTGAACATAGTAAGTTGCCAAAAACCTCTTTCAAACCATTTGTAAAAGGTGGGTGGCCATAGAGATCCTCCTGAATCAATCCTCCCCCCCTTAGGAAGCAATGGTCTCCATTTCGTTGAGTGCACCCATCATATGAGGAATTTTTTGTTGAATTTGGCCCTGAGTGAGCCACTTGCCTTGGTGCAGAAGCTGCCCTACTTTAACAACCCGATAAAGATAGATCCTCTGCTGGAAAGTTCCCTTGACCTATTTTTCCATGATATGATTAGTGTATACCTATTTTAGGAATTCATGTTTGTTCTCTATTGGTGTCAATTGTTTTGTTATCTCTAAGGTGTCCAATAATGGTGTAAAATAAGGCCGAAGGAGGTCAACATTGAACACTATGTGCAAGCCAAGGAAGGGGGGAAGGTTGAGCTCGAAATGATTGTCACCCATATCCTTGGTGATGGTGTAAGTTCTATAACTGAGTGGAAGAAGATTCCAATGAGGCCCTACAAGGTGTTCTTTCTGCAAGTGAAAACAAACTTTGTCTCCCACCCGAAACTGGTGTGGCACCCGGTGTTGATCATGGCGTTGCTTGTACTTGGTATTGGACTTCTGTAAAATATCATGAACCTATTGGTGGATGTGATGGATCCACTCAATGAACCAGTTCACTTTGTCATCTCCAGTTGGAGCATGCGACTCATCTACCTGGTTGGCCGCAAGGGGTAGTGAAACATCCATGGGACCCAATGGTTGAAATCCCAGCCCCACCTGAAAGGGGTTGTGGTTGGTTGATCTATGTATGGTTTTGTTGTAGTTTTGTTCAACATATGGAAGACTCTCATCCCAGGTGTGGGGATGCTTGCAATTGTACATGCGCTGGATGTGCATGATCATTTGGTTGAAGACCTCGGTTTGGCCATCCATCTAGGGGTGGAAGGTAGTGGACTTGGTGAGCTTGGTGTCTAATAGTGACCAAAGGCTCAAAAAGAATGTGATAAGGAACCAAATCTCCTTATCTGAGATAATGGTTTGTGGGATCCCAAAGTGTACCCACACTCATTCAAAGAAGATCTTGGTAGTGGCCTCCATTGTGATGTTCTTCTTGCAAGCAGCCATAATTTCCATCTTGGAAAAGTGATCAACAACCACAAAAAAACAACCATTTCCCTGATTGGTGGATAGAAGAACCGACATGTAGTCCATTGAGATGGATTCCCAGGTCCTATCGGGAGTAGTAAGAGGAGTGTATAGGCCTTATTTTTTAATGGTAAGTTTGGCAATAACATAGGAAGAGCAGGACCAAATATATTTGCTGACATCCTATCAAAGTTTTAGCCAATAGAAATGTTGTTGCAACATTCCCACTATCTTTTCCATGCCAAAGTGTCTTGCCAACCGAATATAGTGGGATTCCCCAATCAACTTCACTCACTCTCTTGATGGAATTCAAAGATGACCCAAATGGCACAACAACCCATCTTGAAGATGGAAATTAGTGACAACTATGTTTGCGCCCAACATCCGATAGGTGTTAGTGAAGTCAGGATCTATCTCATAGAGGTGGCGCCATATGGAGGTCTCGTGGTCGTAATAATATAGCATTGTGGTGAGTATCGTGATTAGAGGTCGGCTGAGGTAATCTATGAGTCGGTTGGTACTTCCTATTTTATACTTGATGTTGAGGTGGAATTGCTGCAAATATGTGGACCACTTCTGGTGGCGGTCATTCTGCAATTTTCCTTCTGTCTGTAGGAAATGTTGCAGATTATGATCAGTGTGGATGACTGTTATCTTCTTGAGAATTTAATTCATCCACTCGTGGTAGGATTTCACAATGGAGTACATTTCTTTTTCGTAAGTAGGGTACTTACATATGACATCTGATAGTGTCTCACTATTATAGGCCACGGGGTGGTTGTGATGAGTGATTATTGTTCCCACAACATAGTCTGAAGCATTTGTGTCAATCTCAAAGGGTTGATGAATGTATGCAATGAAAGCATAGGGGATAAGCACAAGCACTACTTCAGATCATCAAACTCTTTCTGTTGGGACATGCCCACACAATTTTTTGTAAAATTCTGAGACCATAGAGATCTAGAATTCGATGAGAAAAATAATACTAATCCAATGAATTTGCAAATAAACAAAGGAAAGAGAGATAGATAAGAATTTACTCCACAAGAATGAATGTATTCACAATATGTTTGAAATTACAATGATATCAATCCAATATGTAGAGAGGAATTGATCTTGTCACTAATAATAACAATGACCACAAAAAGTAGTGTAAAACAAAAGGCTAAAGCACATGCCTAAACCTCTAAAATAGATAACCCAAACCTAACATTAGTATGATAGGATGAAAAGTGCAATTTTACTAACTGATTGGCTAAACATTCAAAGTTTACTAAAGAAAGGGGTTAAATCCCTAAAATCAAGGGATAGTTTCCTTGATTTAAGGAGGAAGTGTGCTATCCTTCCTTTAGGTGTTTAAACTATGCATGGAGATTGGAAAGGAGTCAATAAGTGTAGTTATAATTAAATAACTCAAGATTAACTCCACCTCAATATCCCTAAATTTAAGGAAACTCCTTAAAAACAAGGAAAGTGTCTCCTACCCTCTCTAGAAAGTCAAATCAAATGAGGAAAAATGCATTGGGATGCATTAAGCAAGGTCTAGGTTCATAATACAAGTAATACACCAAGGGAAGTTACAATTATGCTCTATCAATTTTTCCTTACCTCCACCCCTAGTTATTTGGCTGAGGGCCCATGAAATATGGGAGAAATCCAACACAAATCTACGATAGAAATTGGCAAGGCCTAAGAAGCTCTGAATCTCAGTAAGCGTCGTTGAGGCTGGCCAGTCACGGATGAATTGGATCTTGGCTGTATCAACATCAATAATATAGCCTAGGTATTGGACCATGTCGATGCCGAAGGAGCATTTTTCCAAGTTGGAATATAGCTTGTGCTATTAAAGAGTGTGAAAAACCTACTGAATATACTACAAGTGTTCTTCCCAAGTCTTGTTGTAGATGATAATTTCATCCAGATACACCACCAAAATATAATTACTGAAAGGCCACAAGATATTGTCCATCATGCTCATGAAAGTTGTTGGGAATTTGTGAAACCAA
This sequence comes from Picea engelmannii, assembly GCA_009831015.1. Taxonomy (NCBI): domain Eukaryota; kingdom Viridiplantae; phylum Streptophyta; class Pinopsida; order Pinales; family Pinaceae; genus Picea; species Picea engelmannii. The sequence goes on from ML838919.1 coordinate 11,132, forward strand.
AGGGCATGACCAGCCATTCAAAAAGACCTTCTTTTGACTTGAAGGCATTTTTCCATACATCTACTTGTTCTATTGGGACTTGAGAGTAGCCAGAATTCAGATCAATCTTACTAGAGTATTTTCCCCCCTCCAATTGATCAAGGAGATATTTGATTTAGGGAATCAGGTATCGATTCCTGAGTGTGATTTTATTTAGAGCCTCGTAATCAATGCAGAGTCACCAGGTCCCATCTTTATTCTACACCAACACGATTGGGCTTCCACAAGGTGATGAGCTATGTTGGATGTGCCCCTTGTGGAGTAGTTATTGGATCTAACTCTTGATATCCTCATTCTCTAGAAGAGAGCATAGATAGACCATACCATTGCGTAGCGGTGCGTCAGGGGTCAGATCGATGGGATGCTTGACTTGACAGTGCATATGTACCCCAATAGGTTATGAGAAGATGTCTTTGTATTCTTCCACGACCTTATCCACTTGCTTCTGCTACATGGAGAGGTCAATCGCGGAGACCATGTATGTGACTCCCACTTTTCTCTCACTTTGAGAGAGAATCACGAAGAAGACAAACTTCCATGTCTGAGAAATGACCTTCCTTCATTGCTTGGAAGAGATCAAGGAAATAGCAGTAGGTGGGATTACCTCGGGTATCCTGTGCAATTTCATGTTCAAAGTAATAATAACACTGCAAGTCCTAGACTCATATACATCATGATGTTTCCATAAATAAGGTTGGCCCAAAATAACATCACAAACTTCAAGGGGAGAAACATCATACAATACCTCATCTCTAAATGGCTTGATGTCGTATGACATGTGACATTGTTGGCTAACATGAAGATTTCTCCCTTGACAGAAGCATCTAATGGTGTAGGGTTGTGGGTGTAGGATTATCAACAAAGCTTGTTGCTTGATGACCTCTATTGAGAAGAGGTTCTTCTAGCTACTTCTATCAATGATGAAGTGCAGTGGAGTGACTTTCACCCACATATATGAATGGAATAGGTTCTCGCCCTCATCTGGATCATCGGGTTCATCGGGCTGGATATTGGTGGTAGAAACAGTGGCACTAGGTTCTGTGTCAATGATCTGTCTCCGCTTTTCTTGTTTTGGCTCAGAGTCGGAACCTGCATCTGATTCAAAGGATTTTACCTCAGCCACCAAGGACTTCTTTGAATGACAATCGACAGTGTTATTACATGGGCTCTTATGGAAGTCACACCAATTCCTAATATCTTTATTCGTCTTCCCATTGTTGTTCTTTTCTTGCGGCTTGGACTATTTGTCCTAAGGTTTCCCATATTTTCTTTGTCCCTTGTTCTATGGGTTGGGGATTCCCTTGACCTGCATCTTCTGTGAGGGGTTCCCAGACCCAAACTTTCATGTCTTTTATTTAATCTTTTGCTTGATTTTGACGGAATATCGATAGGCCGTGCCCAAGGATGAGATGTTCAAAAACTCCATTTTTCTGTGGATGTATCTATGCAGAATGCCACGGTACTTGAGAACCAGATGTCACTCAAAATATTTGATACACATCTTGGTGTGCAAGGTATGGAAGCCATTGGTGAACTTTGGCACTGTTTGGTGTCTTTCCTGTTGCAGTGTGGTCCATATTGTATACAAGTCGTCATAACTTCCAATAGGGTAGTATTGTTCCTTAATAACATCCCTCAAGTAAATCCAAGTGGGTGCAATTGAAAATAATTTGGATCCCTCTATTTCCTTTTTCTCACGGAAAGTATCCCACTAATATTTGACATGGGGGATGACTTTGAAGAGAGCAAATGTAATCTTTTCCCTATCGAAAAATCTGTGGACAGAAAATTACCCTTGTAGAAGGTTTAACCATTTGTCTATGACATCCACATCTATTTGACCTTTAAATATAGGAATATCAAAATTGATCTATACCTTGAAGGGGGCAGTGCCTCAGCTTGAGGTGGATGCATCGCTTTTCGACAACCATCGAAGGATTTGTGCAAAGTTATCCATCATATCGTTCCTCTATTTCTTAAGGGCTTCCTCGAGAAACATTTTGAAAGGATCTATTGTCTTGTCGTCTTTTTTTTTCCCACCGTGGATGGTCTCTTGGGCTTGCAAGAGTAGTTGTCCTCAAGAGAAACAAGCTCGAGACCCAATTCTCTATACCCTAACCATGTCAGGGACATGAATTAAAAAAAATGAAAAAGAGAAGAACAATCTGATACCACTGATCTGGATTTATGAGCAGAATGAAATGAAACCATAGATTTATAATATTAACATAGAGACAAATTGAATAATAACAAAGATACAGTAAAACTTGACTTCTATTCCATAAGAAATATGTTGAAAAATGTAAAATGCAAATTGAAAACAATATTTCTAGAATGGAGGAATCTTATCTCTCAGAAGATATGTGATAGTTGTTATAGCCCTAAAATTCCCTACCTATGCATACATGGCATTGGCTTTCCTACTTGCATAATTTGCCAAATCATTGTTGAGGAACTCTATTTAAAAAACCATTTTTTGGAGCATGTACGTGCCATGTTTCATTACTGCCCACATACATATGATAGTTTCACACTAGAAAACCCACGTACATACGCTAGCTGCACACTAAACAACCTGTGTATACCTCCAAAAGTTGCAAAAATTAAAAAAGTTGCAAGGAATTCGGTGGAATTAACGGGATATTGAAGGTTTCCCAACCATTTCACCTTCTATAGCACATCCCCAAACCAAATAAATATCCTTTTGTCATATAAAAGGAGGTCTTGGGGTATCATTCCACAATCAATCATTAGAACGGTGAAAATCTTCCCAAATCCCCTTTCCCTCCTTGCCCAAGCATTTGCAACTTTTTTTTGAGTTCTTGCCTCAACATTTGCTCTCTAGCCCTTTTCTGCCATACAATCCCTTCCCTTCCATTGGAGTGATCCGTTGATTGTGAGAGAAGGTATTTGGAAGGTGCACTTGGAGAAAAGTTAAGAGGAGCCCAGACCAGGTTCACGGAGCGTCATCCTGCAAAGGTTGTAATTTCCAATATTTGAGTATTAAATAAAAGAATATGTTTCCCTGCCCCAAATAATATCTTTATGTATTTTATTTGGTTTATGCATAATGAATGATATCTAACCCTAATTGATGAGTAGATATAGAATTTGTGTAGCATTTTTTCCCTAAGCATTGATGCAGGTCATCTTTGGGAGGAGACCAACATCGAAGGAAGCAACAAAGCTTGAGGAGGTCAGCATCAAACATTTGGACTACAGGTATTTTTTCTTACTTACTCTTCTATCACTTTTCTATTCATTATGTGTGGAATGTTTGGGGTGGTGTAGGAATTAGATTGACTTTTAGGTAGTCATTTCTCTGTCTATACTTAGAACCATGGTATAGTTATAGGGGTATTTTCCCGCTAGCAAAATTGGTGACTCCACTGGGGCGTCTCTCTTGGGTTTTATAGTGAGGTTTTTGGGTTTTTAATTGGCTTCTTGATTGCATTTTGAGTTTCAGTGAAGTTCTCTAAGTCTTTTAAGGGTTTCTGGTTGTTAGAATATTGGATGTGCTCGTTTAACCATAGACAATATAACAATATTGTCACTCAACCATAGGCACTAATGCCACCCCCGAGCACCTTGACTTTGACAGAGATAAGAATTATGGTAGCATATCAATAGCCAACCAAGGATAATGCACCAAGCAAATATAACCAAGACTAATTAGAGATTCCAACCCAGAAAGACCGAGAATATAGATTTCAGAACTGGCGGCAGCAACTTCTCCCAATACTTGCACACAAACCAACCTTCTGCAGTGCGCACAAGTGTGCTTCTGCAATTTTGAGAAGTCTTGCTAAAATGAAGACTAGACTCCTATATTTATACTTCTTCTATCAGACTTCCTGGGACGGCTTCTCATTCTTGGTGCTAATTATTTAGTATATAATATTTCTTTTAGCCGACTTCTCTTCTAGGGTTATATCAAAATATTTTCTTGCTTCTAGAATATTCTAATCTTGTCAAAGGTCACCAATGGAGGTTAATACCTCCTGCAACTACCATAATATCAACACTCCCTCCTAGCTAGGGAGGTATAATGGATAATGGTCTTGAGAAAAAATATACCATTCAACTAGTAGCATCATTATAACCACATAGGCTAATTAAATCACGAGCACCGTCATTATTATCCAAATGGATAATCTATATGACAACTAGTACAATTTCAACTGATGGAACACAACTGTGTTTATCCATAGTAGTACACAACTAATTAATTTGTGACACATAGTCACAACCAGTGGAACATATCTACCACAATAGCATACTTCTATTGTCTAGAGACATACAATTTCCATAATAATCATGTCATCTGATATCAACCTGCACATAAATAATATCATGATATAAACTAAGTCATCTGGTCCATTCTTCCACTCACATTTGTGAGATCTAGAAGATTATCTACACTCAGAGAGTAAAAAATCAATGATGGGCTATCTGGACTATTCTTCTCAAGAAATGAAGAATAATTGTCCTGATTTATGAGCCTGGTCCATTCACTAATCTGGGCCATTCTTCCGGCACTAAACAAAGTGCAACCTGGAGAGAATGAGTCTGCCCTAGGGAATGCCTTTCCATGATTGTTGAATCTGGACCATTCACCTATCTGGGTCATTCCTCCAACACTAAACAAAGTGCAACATGGAGAGAATGAATATTCCCTAGGGAATGACTGTCCAGACCATTTCCTAAGGAAATCACTATTCTGCACCAACCTCCAAAATGGACCATTCTTCGAAACTGCTCACAACTGTGAGCTTCTAAAGAAAGATTGTCCGACGAGGCGAACCAGTCTTCTTTACCACTACTAAGAGTGACCGTCAAGAAGAAAGACTGTCCTAGACCATTTCCCCACACTGGCCACAAGGGGAATCATTTTCTATGGTACATCAACAATCCATCGAACCATTTTCATTACAAAAATGACCATTCGATTTGGACCATTTCCGAACTGGAAAATGATTGTCCGTCAGAAAGCTCAAACCACTTTCTGAACTGGAAAGGAATTTCCCATCTTGGATCATTTTTCAAAACTAAAGAATGACTATCCATAAATCAATTATATGTCAGTGGTCCCTCCCAACCTGGAGAGCCATCTCTTCCCTTTCAGCTAAGGAAGTTATTTCCATGATCCCCAATTTGTCTCATAAGTAGGCAAACTTTATTATGGATAGAGGCTTTGTCAAGATATCTATTGTCTTCTCATCTGTGGGGATATACTAGAGCTTCACTTCTCCTTCATAGACTTTATATTGAATAAAGTAGTATTTGATCTCAATGTGTTTCGATCGTTCATGAAACACTGGGTGTTTTGATAGCCTTATACAACTCTGATTGTCACAGTGTATTATGGTCGAATCTGGAACCTGATAAAATAATCTAGAAATCAACTTTCTCATCCATACTGCTTCTGTACATGCTTCAGATGCTGCGATATATTTTTCTTTTGTTGTGCTGAGTGCGACAGAATTTTGTTTCCTACTGCCCCATGATATCATAGCGGAACCTAATCTAAAACACATCCCTGAAGTACTCCTTCTGTCTTATTCCCTTCCTGCCCAATCTGAATCTATGAATACATGGAGATGTATATCACTGGATGTGGTATATCTTAAACCATAGTTTAGTGTCCCACGAATATATCTTAGAACATGCTTTGCAGCTATCCAATGCTCATGTCTGGTTTCCACTTGGAACTAGCTTAGTGTGTTTACAACAAAGAAAATTTATAGTTGAATATTTACTAAATACATCAATGACCCAATCAATTGTCGATATAGGGACGGGTCTACTGGATCAAAATCTGAGTCTCTTACTTTTCTTATATATGTGGTCATAGGAGTTTCCATGGATTTGCAATCTATCATTCCAAACTTATGAAGAATCTTTATTGCATACTTTCCTTGTCTAAGGATTACTTCACCATGCTTCTTCCATACTTCTAGTCCCAAGTAATAATGAATGAGACCAAGATTTTTCATATCAAACTCAGAAGCTAGTTATGTTTTACACTTGATGATGAGAGATTCTTCACCTTTCATGAATACATCATCGACATATAGTAGTAGAATCATAGGTGCATTGTTCACGACTTTGTAGTAAATATTTGGATCTGCATGACTCTTGGAGAAACCAAGTCTCATTAAGTAGTTGTCTATTCTTGCATACCAAGCTCTTGGAACTTTCTTGAGTCCATATAAATCTTTCTTTAGTATGCAAACATGAGTGTCTCTAGAATGTACTTCAAACCCTTGATGTTTTTCAATGTATACTTCTTCTTCGATTGCTCCATTGAGGAAAGTTGTTTTTACATCCGTCTGATGTAAAATCCATCCCATGGAAGTAGCAAGAGAGATAATATCTCTAATGGAAGTATATCTGGCAACATGAGCGAATGTTTCGTCATAGTCTTCTCCCTCCTTTTGGGATAACCATTTAGCTATGAACCTTGCTTTATATTTTTCCACGCTTCTGTCTGCTGCATGTTTGATCTTATAGACATATTTTGAAGTTACTACTGATTTTTCTTTAGGTCTAGGCACAATTTCCCATACATCATTTTTCATGATGGACTGGTGTTCTTCTGTCATGGCTTCTTTCCATTGTTTCTTCTGAACTGTCTCTTCAAACGTGGTAGGTTATTCATTTAGAAGCTTTGTCATACATGCTGCATAGCTGGAGAATCTCTTAGGCTTCTTACTTTTTATGAAGGTCCCACTTGGGGTTTTGAGTCTTTTTGCTTCTTGTAGGGTAGCTTCAAGCCAAGTTGGTCATTTCTTGGTTTTGGGTACAATGTCTGAATCAATGGTTTCACATGGTTGCATCAGATGATCAAGTTGTTATGTTTCTTCATTATGACTTTCTGGAAGACATGTGCTTTCTTCAATATGCTCTTCATACTCTTATTCTTCTATGGTTTCTTCTATGGATTTCTTGAAAGTCATATTTTCATTGAAGTTTATGTCTTTGTTGACTTCACTCTTATGTTGTTCTAGGATATAGATTCTATAGGCCTTGTATGATTCACTATATCCCACGAATATGCCCTTCTTTCCAGAGGGTTCTAATTTATTCCTTTTATCCTTGGGAATGTGAAAGTAAACAGGGCATACAAATATTCTTAAATGTTCCATATTAGGTTTCTTTCCTGAGAAGGATTCTTCTGAAGTCATATCCTTCAATATGCGGTGAGGACTTATGTTCTGAACATATATTGTTGTCATGGCTACTTCTCCCCATAAATACACAGATAAACCTTGATCGTTCAATAATGCCTTCACAGTTTCTTCAATAGATATGTTCTTCCTTTCTGCTACACCATTTTGTTGAGGATTATGAGGAACAGTTAGCTCCCTCCTAATCCCTGTCGATTTGCAAAATGAAACAAATTCCTTGGATGCATATTCTCCTCCATTATATGTTCTCAAGGTCTTGAAACTTGTTGAATACTTCGTCCTTTGTCTTCAAGAGATATAACCAACTCTTTCTCAAGTAATCATCTATGAAGATTACATAGTAAAGAGAACCTCCTAGAGATTTGACTGGCATCAGACCACAAACATATGAATGTATTAGATCTATAATTTCCTTAGATCTATTATTTTTGCTTGAGAATGGTTTCTTGATATTCTTGCCAAGAGAAATTCCTTTGCAAATTCCTTCATGTGTAAACTATAGTTCTGGTATTCCTTCAACCATATTTATGAGGAAGGGTAATCCTTGATAGTTGATATGAGCATACCTTCTATGCCAAAGTTAATTTCCATTGACTTCATCATGTGCAAGGGCTTCATCATTTCATTCTAGTAGTCTATATAGTCTTCCTTCATGGGTTCCAATAAATCTAGCATTCTCTATGCTGGAGTCTCTAGACCAAGATAACACTTTTCCATCTACAAAAGCTATTATGTTTCCTTTGTCTTCTAGGAAATATATGGATACAAGATTATTTTTTAAACCAGGTACATATAAGATATTGCTCAAATTAAAATTGTTACATGTTTTCAACTTGATGGAGGCTTGATCAATTCCTTTGACTAGGTAAGTGTTTTGTCTCCAAGCTCTACCTTGTACGAAGTCTTATTTTTATTTAGATTGGAGAGTCTGGCTTGATCTCCTGTCATATGCCTAGAATCTCCACTGTCAATTATCCGAATTTCCTCTTCAAGTGTTCATGTGAGTGCTAAGTAGTGTAGATGACTAGTCTTTTCATTCATGACTTAGATTCACTGATGACTGGTCAAGCTTTGACCCAAAACTTCAACCTTGACGTTTCTGCCTTCTAAGAGTACCAAGAGGTGCGCTGGAATAAGGCACACTTGAATATATTCTCCTTGAGTATGTTTGATCTAGATGGATATCAGTGGACACCCACCTTTTTCAATTAGTTCAAAATAGTTTTCTGGCAATTTTGGCAATTTACTAGTTTTAGCAGGTTTTAACTTCTAGGGCCATTTTGAGGGCCTAAATGAAATTTTTTCGGAATCAAACAAAATCAATGATAGATTAATTCATAATTGAGGTGCCAAAATCAATCTCCTCGACGATACCTTTCCAACGGGCTATCATTCTCCTAAAATGAAGATCGTTTGCAAAAGTTATGACCCCAAGAAGTTGATGCACTAACTTACCCAAATGGGGCCCACATGACTTTTGACGCTTTATCTCCTAGGGTTAGGTTTTTGGATGTATAGGACTTTTGGAATTCCTGTTTATTGTAAAAATGCCTTCAGAGCCTCATTTTAATGATCTTTTTGCGAATGCGAGTAGCCGTCACATCTCTTCTCAAAGATAAGTTGCCACCATTCTAGCGAGTCTTTCACTCTGTATTTTTACAATCTCTGTACATTTATTTCATTAATAGAAAATGTGTATTACTATATATCTGTGTTTATGGTTGCATCTCTGATACATTTATGTTACATTATTGAATATCTGTGATATTTCTGTGCATTTCTTTATTATATCTCCACTCTCATTTCGTGCCGAAAATAATCTGGATCAATGGTGTTCCATCATAAGGTGTTGGATCAGGGTTTTAGGGTTTCTGAAACTGCACATGATAGTAACCCTAGCAGCAATGCTTTAGTAACTGCACCTGCTAGAAAACCTAGTGACAGTTTTCCAACGAGCTTATTATCCTTATGGCTTATCTCCATTCCAGTGGTTATACTGAATGAAGGAGGTGTGGTCCCATAACCTGTTAGAATATTATATGTTCTCATTTAACCATAGACAATATAACAATATTGTCACCCAACCATAGGCACTAATGCCACCCCTGAGAACCTTGACCTTGACAAAGAGAAGAATTCTGGTAGAAAATCAATAGACAACCAAGGCTAATGCACCAAGAAAAGATAACCAAGACTGATCAGAGAGTCCAACACAGAAAAACCGAGAATATAGATTTCAGAACTGGCGGCAACAACTTCTCCCAATACTTGCACACAAACCAACCTTCTGTAGTGCACACAAGTGTGCTTATGCAATTATGAGAAGTCTGACTAAAATGAAGATTGGCCTCCTGTAGTTATACTGCTTCTGCTAGACTTCCTGGGCCAACTTCTCATTCTGGGTGCTAATTATTTAGTATATAATGTTTCTTTTCTCCGACTTCTCTTCTAGGGTTGTATCAAAATATTTTCTTGCTTCCAGAATATTCTAATCTTGTCAAAGGTCACCAATGGAGGTTAATACCTCCTGCAACTACCATAATATCAACATTGGTCACCTGCAAGGTGTATACCATCTTTCCCAACCATGTTCATCTACCTAGTCTTTTCTTTTTTGAAAAGTCTTAGAGGTGTACACGCTCTGCTTTGGCTCAACCCACGTACATATGTTCCCTGCATAGTAGACAGCTCGCGAAAATATGCAGGTTGTTGATGCAACAACTCATGTCTCTGTATATTGGAAGTGTTTTTTAACAAAGAGAGGTTTGTCTCTTTCCTAATAGAATTTTAGGATTCTTGGGACTTTCTTGAGTCTTCAGAGTATTTGTTTTTTGGCCTTAGCCTGGATTAAAGATTCGTTTTAACTTGTGTCTTAGTTTTCTTTTGTTTTCCCTAGAGGTTTAGAGTGAACTTTCAAGTTTTATATCCTCCTTTTGGTTTCTTGCTTTAATCCATGCGTTTACGTAGTTGGATAAGGGTGTCTATCATTCTTGGGTTCTGTTTTCTCTTCTTTCATGTTTCTTGCTTTGAAAAACAAAAAAATAAATTTTACTTTAGTTTTTCTTGTTAAAGCAGTTCAAAAAACCAAAAAGAATTTATTTTCTTCCATTTAGTTTGGTAAAGTAGCCTAGGTTGTTTGTTTGCAAAAGAAAAGAGTCTAGTTTTCAAAGTTCTTTCTTGATTTCCTGAAATACAAGTAGTTTTTCTTAGTCAAATGGAAACAAGTTTTAGAATTTTTTTTCATTTACAAGATCTTGAAACATTGATTAGAAAAGTTGAATTTTACAAAGAGTTTTACAAGTTTTGCTTTAAGTTAGAAGTATCTTTTTTGTTTCAAATGCTTTAAAATTCTCTTCCTTATTCATCTTTTCAAAACACCATTAGTTGCATGACAACATCCATTGTGTAAATCAAGACTTAAAATTAACGCTTAACTTAAAATATATTAGATTTTCTATTTGTAGGGTTCACCGAATAGTTTATGGTTTTAAGGCCTTGAATTAGGTGTGAAGAGGAAATTCTTCAAGGCAATTTTAAAACAAACATGGGAGTCTGAGATAGGGAGTGTCTTAAGTCCATCATTGTAAGATTTAGTAGGGACCCCCCTCTAACACATGGGATAAACATGAGGTCATGTGAGGAAAGGTAGAGGACATAACCCCTCCAAAGACAGACCGAACATAGTGGGGATTGTATATTGAGGGTCTCTATCAGGAACAATATTGATCACATTTGCCTATAGATATTCATGGACCTTGAATCCATTCAATATCCTCAGTTTTATTCTGAACCAATTTCTTTCAACACCCTTGAAGGGCTTCAAACTTGTTATCCTGCTCATTACGATCAGCCTGACTGTCGACTGTACCCGCTTGGTGACTGACTGGGAGCTGGAAACTTAGTTGCCTATATTTTATGGACTTACACAGGTGACTACAGGGCTATACCATGGTACCTAGGGAATACGTCAGATCACACTTTTCATATTATACCAAGAGGGTGCTTCCATGTTCAAGTTGCACTTTCACCAGTAAGTTTCTCTAGTGTTGATTGGTGTAATTGTCCTTCCCACTAGTTAGTTTTTTGCTTGATTTGTATTTAGGAACTTTTAGTGTGTGCTCTGTGCTCCCTAGTTTTCCATAGTGAGTTAGTCAGTCATTTATTTGGGTCTTCGATCTAAGGTGGTAGACCTCCCACTCCACCGACTATGAGGACTTTTGGGTCTTCCGCTTAGAAACGTGGAGCCTCCGCTTTGTAGGTGTTGTGCTTATACCACTGGTTCACCAAAGTTAGTGTGTGAGACTTTTATGGACTTGAATGATCCTGTAAGGGGAGAAATTATGCATAATATCTTCATGGAAAAATTTATTGATGATACCAACCAAGGAACCCCTTCTCAAGGGGATTTTTGTGTTTTTCCTTTATTTGGAAATGTTGGTGTCCCTTTGATGGCCACTTTGTACATTCTTGGGTTGAATGTGGGACTATTGGTTTGGTTAGGTGCCATTCCAGATGTCCTAAATGCTCTTGATGCTTCTTAGTTAAGAACCTTATGTCATGGGCATCATGTTGATGTTGCTTTGTCAACAAAGTCTCCTTCTCCTCCTTCTACCTTCTCTAGTGAAAGTATAGCTACTAGTAATTGAAAGTCTAAATGACATAGAAAGAGGAAGAATAGGAAGAAGAAGTCACCAAAATCTGCGAGTCATGTTGGAGAGTTTCACCAACTGGTGCTAGTCATGTTGGGGGCATTGATTCTATTGAGAAACCTAGACGGATAGGACATAAGACTAAGTTCCCTTGTAAGATTTGCAAGGGAGATCACCTTACTCATATGTGCCCTGGCATTCGAGAGGCACGAAGATTGTGGTCCCTATCTACAAGCTCTTCTGATTATGAGTCTTTTGAGGTTTCCACATAGTCTATTCAGCTAGTGGTTGAGAAAGTGGTTATGCTGATGCAATCATCGGTCGATCCCACTCCTTTTTTGGGGGGTGATGCACCTTTGGACCATTTTATCTCACAGCCTATTCAGCTAGTGGTTTAGTAAGTGGTCGTGCCAATGAAATATTCGGTTGATCCCACTCTTATCTTGGAGAGTGTCGAGTCTACCAAAGTGGTCACGCCGATACAATCTTTGGTTGATCCCACTCTTCTCTTAGGGAGTGATGTGTCTACCGACTATGTTTTAAGCATTTCCAATTCAGTACTTTCAAAACTAGGGGGCATTCCGATCACTTCGAGCACACCCTATCCAATTCCTATGATGGTTTCCTTTGATTGGAATGACCTTGTTGAGTCTCACCTTCCTTCTTCTGCACCTTTTCAAATAAGCATTGAAGTTAATTCAAATATTTATTACCGATGTATTGTAGATGAAGGATCCTCCGCAAGTATTTTATCCTCCTCGGCTTGGAAATCTTTGGGTTCTCCGGAGCTTGTGTCTAATTCACATGAGTTGTTGGATGTTGACAAATGTCCTAGTGAATATTTGGGGGTTCTTCCTCAATTACCTATCTCGTTAGGTGGGAAGACTTTCCTTGTCGATGTTATAGTGGTGCAAGGCCCATTAGATTTCAATTTGCTTCTCGGGCATGATTATGTTTATGCTATGAACGGTGTGGTGTCTACGCTCTTCCAGGTGATGCATTTCCCTCATAATGGAAGCATTGTCACTATCAACCAACTGGCATATGATAACCACCATCCTAATTCGATGTTAGTTCAGGTTGCCCCTCTATATGTTCCTAGTGTTCATGTAGACTCTACTCCGCCACAGGTTAATTATGTAGCATATTATCCTTGGTGTTCAATTTCTCATGAGTAGGAACTTGTTCACTCATGTTTTCCTTCTCGAGACTTGGTCTCAGCAATTGATCCATTGGTTTATCCAATGGGGGCATGGGAGTCCTTGCTTCTCCCTCTTGTTCCAAGTAATCTTGAGTCTCCTTTTGAGTCTGATCTCGGCATTGGTAGATCCTCAAGCCTTCGTGCTTGTGATTCTTAGTTGATAGACTCTACAAGTCCTGGATAGAACCTCCATCGTCATATGGAATATGGTTAGTTTACTTCACCCTTTGGGACTGTTGACCCTCCACATTCACATGATTTCTTAGATATTGAATTACCTTCGTATGAGGCTATCCTTGAAGCCATGACTATGGTTTCTATACCGTGGGAAGACTTACACTGTGGATTGTGTTTTCTTCCCTTTTGGGAGACTTTCCAGGTTGATTATCGAAGAGACTCTTGGTCAGAGACTAGCAGCGAGCTCTACCTAAACCAATACTATGCATGATTCATAAGGCTATGTGGTGTCTTGTACCATATTGTACAGTTTAGGTTTCTTGTTTTCAATTTTTGTTTTCAGTAGCACCTATTAATTTATGAAGTTTCTATCTATATTGGATCTATTAACTTCTGGATGAGTGTTATTGGCCTTATATGAAAGATCTTGGAGACATGTTTATTTGACATTTGTTCATCATATCAATCCATTCTAACAGGTATTGACCTTAAAACTAGCATACAGGTTAGATTTTTCCCTACTTTCATTTTTGCATTATCCGTTTCCTGTTTCATTTGGCCTTAGGATCGACCCCACCGAATTGCGAAACTAACCTTCCTTTCCAATAAGTTTGTTGTAATTCAAGTGGTAGAGCCTTATTTCCATGGGAATCCTAGTTAGAACCTTGTTTTCCATTTGGTGCCCATGCCAAAGTACTTCATAGGCTCGAGATTCCTTGTTAGTCTCGTCATGATTACATATTGAAGCCTCATTCTTCGTGCTAATCATCATTCTTGGCATTACCCTTGGGGACTCCCTAATGAGCACGCTTTGTTGTCTTTCAAGATCGCTTTAAAATTCGAAAGAAACATCCAATGAGACTATATTTATTCTTTTCGATCTCGTTTGGATTACTTGAGAAAAGTAGCCCCTGGAATCTTCTTTAAGCCCTTTTCAGACTCTCTAAAATTGAAAAGATTTTCAAGTGATCTTGTTTCCCTTCACGCTCTCCAAATTCAAATTTTAAGGCACATCTATCCAATGATGGTTTACCCCTTTTTCGGTCTGGATGACTTATTTTATGAATAAAGGTATTCTATAGGAACATCAATTCACTAGAAGAGTATTCTCAGACGTAATTTTAACCCTTTTTCGAGACTAAGGGACTAAATTTTCGAAAAAGGAACATTCTCCTTGGTTTTGGTCTATCACCTTTTTCGGGCCTTGGAGATTACTTACGAAAAAAGAACCCCCCCCCCCCCGGAGTCCATAGTTAATATCTTTTCAGACTCCCTAAAATTGAAAAGATCATCGAGTGGCCTTGATCCTTCACACTCGTTAAATTGGTCTAGAAGAACATCTACTTGGCATGAGTTTAACCCATTTTCCAGCCAGTATATTATAGAGAAAAAAGGTACGCCTCGGGATATTCATCTTGCCGGGAGAGTTCTCCTCAGTCAATTTTATACTTTTTCGAGCTAAGGAGACTAAACCTAGAAAAATGTCATGAGTCCATAGTTATGCTCTTTTAAGACTCCTTAAAATTGAAAATATATCCGAGTGATATTTTCTTTGTCACACTCATTAAAATGGTTTTGAAAAGATGTCCTTTCGGTGTAAGTTTACCCCTTTTTCGATATGATTGGACTAATTGTGAAAAAGGTACTCCCTGGATAATTATTTTTTCATTTTTTCAGACTCTCTAAACGTGAAAAGACCATCGATCTTACCTTCTTTGGGCTCATAAAAAATTACATGGAAGGGGTCTTCCTGTGTCATGCTTAATCGCATTGCAGGTCTCATCTTTGTGTCTTTTTCCTAATTCTGGCTCCATGTTGCTCTCAACTGAACCTTTTAAGCATTCCTTACACGCAAGCCTTGCAACATTTTTTGCCTCTACGATCTGACACCTTGACCCATGGAGGAATTTTCCTCGAGTATCCTTATCCTGCACTTGTCTCCTTTCCTTGAGCATCAGTATGTTCCATGCGCTTGGAACCAGTTCACTTTCTCACGACACTTGTTCCTACTTTATAACATAGCATTATTTTATTCTTTTTCAAGCTCGTTAAAAAATTTAAAAAGACAAACAAATAAAATATTCCAAAAAGAGGGGATGGGAAATATACATTCTTTTTTTGGAAGAAAATATAGTCTCCCTTGGACAAAGCACATCCTTTTGTTTGTTCGTCAAGCATTGGGATCTAGTATGACCTTAGGAATTTGTTCTCATTACATAGAGTTGTGTCCTCCTCCGTTTGGTTACTCTTCCAAACATATGGAGACCATCAATTTCTCTTCTGACCTCACACATTAGGGGGCATCTGTTATATCCACAAACTTCCCTACATATGCATACATGACATTGAATTTCCTACTTGCATAATTTTCCAAATCATTGTTGAGGAACTCTATTTAAAAAACCATTTTTTGGAGCATGCCTGCTCCCTGTATACATATGCTAGCTGCACACTAAATATCCCATGCATACCTACAAAAGTTGCAAAAATTAAAACGTTGCAAGGAATTCGGTGGAATTAATGGGATATTAGAGGTTTCCCAACCATTTCACCTGCTATAACCCATCCCCAAACCGAATAACTATCCTTTGGGCATATAAAAGGAGGTCTTGGGTTATCATTCCAAAATCAAGCATTACAATGGTGAAACTCTGCCCAAATTCCCTTTCCCTCCTTGCCCAAGCATTTGCAACCTTTTTTTGAGTTCTTACCTCAACATTTCCTCTCTAGCCCTTTTGTCCCATACAATCCCTTCCCTTCCATTCGAGTGATCAAAAAATTGTGAGAGAATGCATTTGGAAGGTGCACTTGGAGCAAAGTTAAGAGGAGCCTGGACCATGTTTGCGGAGCGTCGACTTGCAAAAGTTGTAATTTCCAATCTTTGAGTACTGAATAAAATAATTTGTTTCCCTGTCCCAAATAATATCTTTATGTATTTTATTTGGTTTATGCATAATGAATGATATCTAACCCTAATTGATGAGTAGAGATAGAATTTTTGTAGCCTTGTTTGCCTAAGCATTGATGCAGGTCAGTTTTGGGAGGAGACCAACATCCAATGAAGCAACAAATCTTGAGGAGGTCAGCATCAAACATTTGGACCACATTAATTGTTTTTTACTTACTCTTCTATCACTTTTATGTTCATATGTGTGGAATGTTTTGGGTAGTGTAGGAATTAGATTGACTTTTAGGGAATCATTGCTCTGTCTATACTTAGAACCCTGGTATAGTTATAGGGGGTTTTTCTCGCTAGAAACGACTACGCTCATTCACAAGAAGATGAGTAAGTTAATACATCCAAAAAACCTAGACATCCAAAAACCAAAACCTAGGAAATGAAGCACCAAAAGTCATGTGGGCCCCATTGGGGTAAGTCAGTACATCCACTTCTCGAGGTCATAACTTTTGCATACGATATTTGTTTAGGGTGAATGATATCTCATTGGAAAGGTATTGGTGAGGATATTCATTTAAGGGGATCAATAATAGTCTTAGGATATCATTGAGGTTGACGAACGTGAAAATAAGTCGTTTGGGCCCTCAAAATGGCCCTAGAAGTTTGGGAACCGAAAAATTGCTAAAAATAGTAAGATTCCAAAAACTTGTTTTGAGAAATTTGGAAAAGGTGGGTGGCCACCGAGATCCGCCTGGATAATTCCTCCCCCCTTAGGAAGAAATGGTCTCCATTGCATTGAGTTCCCCATCATATGAAGAAATTATTTTTGAATCTGGCCCCTGATGAGCCACTTGCCTTGGTGCAGGAGCTTCCTTTCTTTGACAACCCAATAAAGTTGGATCCTCTACTAGTGAGTGCCCTTGAAAAGTTTGTCCATGATATGATCATTGGATACATGTTCCATGCATTCAGGGTTGATATTTGTTGGTATTAATTGTTCTTCTATCTCTGAGGTGTCCAATAATGGTGGAAAATAAGGTCGAAGGAGGTCCACATTGAACACTGGGTGCAAGACAAGGAAAGGGGAAAGGTTCAACTCAAAATAATTGTCACCCACAACCTTGGTGATGGTGTAAGGTCCATAACGGAGTGGAAGAAGCTTCTGATGAGGACATGTAAGGCATTCTTTCTGCAAGTGCAACAAAACTTTGTCTCCCACCTAAAACTGGTGTAACACC
>ML838919.1:29921-43442 GCA_009831015.1 Picea engelmannii
AACTTATGGAATATTTGTTATAGATATGGATGATTGATTATTATGTGTAATTGTAATACTCCACTAGAAAGGAATGTGGGACATGTTATTTTGGGTGCTAAGTATTAAATGGGCATATAATAGTTGAAATAATCCAAGAGGGGGGCCCGAGTCGATTTCGAATATGGAAAAGATATGTTTATTGGTTGATATCATATGTTTGGAATAAGGTATTGGAGGCTAAGTGCTCTCCATATTTGGTTGTGGTTGATGGCATTTAATGTGAAAAGAGGGAAAGCAACATCAATTTAGTACATGTCGTTCTTAACTGACCTTGAAGCCACCACCTTCACTATTCTCCTCATGCATTTTTTAGTTTCTCTGGTTAGTAAAACCTCCATTGTGCACGGCCTTGGCAGAAAAAAATGTTCTTTGTTAATTATTTTAGCATTCTTCTTACAGGTATGGTATTTCACCTCTTCATGCATTAATTGTTAGCTCTGCTCCAAGTAAAATTGTTTTGTTCTCTCTTAGAGTTTGCATGCAGAATGTGTTTGTTTTCCAAGGTTTATAGTGAATTGTTTGTGGGAATTATGGTCGTATAAGATACATTCACTTTGGGTTTCTTCATGTAGGCATTTAAGTGTTTCAACTAAAATTATTATTCGGCATTCTATTCTAATTGAAATATTTGGTTGTATGGCGACTGTAGCAAAGGTGGTATTATTGTGGTATGGTTGTTGGAAAATGTTTGTGGGTGAATGTGTTTGGTTTCTCTCATTCTATATGATTAATTTTGAGGGTTTCCTATGTAAAATAAAAACAACAATCAGTTTTTGTGATTATTTTATTGTACCCTCACTGTGTATCCACACTTTTGAAGTTTTTCAACTCTTTCGTATTATCCTTACCATTGTTTAAAAATTGATGGAGATCTATGTATTGTCTTGCGGTCACTTTCGAAAGTTTGTGAAGAAGTTGTTTTGGTGGGAAGGAAATGTTTTGGCTTTGATTGTAGACATTCCTCGAGACCTATGCATATTTGTCAGTCCCATACCTTGGATTTCCCATCCAATAATGTAGGCAAGTAAACAAATAAAAACCCAGATTCGAAGTCTTGTTTAGTTGTTTTAACCAAACAATGGGAAGATGGATTCGACCCATAGAACGACGAATCACTTGTTGTTTACCCATGAGGGAATTTTGTCGGCTTGGAGTTGATGTGGATTTGATGCTCACCATGTTTTCACTAGGGTTTCAAACCTTATTTGTTTTGAAAGCTATTATTTAGTGTTGTAATTTAAATTGTATGTGTTGTACAGTCGAACGGTTTTACGATCGTTTTCCTCTCATCCTCTCATGCCGAATTGAGGAATTTTGGTTATTGTTTTGACGGAGTCAAATTTCTTTGTCAACCATCTCATGCAGAACACTTTACCAGTTTAAAGAATATCTATAGTTTTAAAAAGGAGAAATGAAATTTGCATAGTTTAATAATCTTGTCATTTTCTTGGAGATTGGTATTGGGTAGTTTAAATAACTTTTTTCCATATCATGGATATTGTATGTTAAAATAATTGTTTACATGTTATGGATTATGTGTGTTGAAGTTTGAAAAGAATGTTATGGAACAAACAAAATTTGGTGGGAGTTTTGGAAATAAATGGGCATGGTAAACAATGGGTATTCAAATGATTTTGTGGATATTTAAATGATTTTTGTTGAATAATGGCAATGTTGATTTTAAAGTCAATGAATGTTATTTCTTATAATAGAACAATAATAGCTATTATTCTCGTTCATTGTCTCATTTTTCACTCATTATACACCCACCACCTTCCCAATAACATTTAATACATCCCATGTTCTGTAATCTTGAATTTCATCTTTAAAGGAAAATGATTAAAGAGGATTGGATGATTATTTTAGTTGGAAATGGTGATATGGAGATATTTGTTTTGAATAAAAGGGCTTTTCATTTTGCTTGAACAGTATCCATTTGTTGGTTCCCGTCCATTATACCATTTTTATTCATTACAAATCTCCTCGTATTCCCAATGACCCTATCATTCCATGTTCAAATTGCAATTGATTATTGGATGTGTTGGGTTGTGTCATTGGATGGATTGCATATGCTTATGTTGTGAATGATAGATCCAACATCTTTATTTTATTTAGGTAGAGTATTAGTGAATGGATTGTTAAAATTTTTCATATTCTGATTGGAGTATTGCTTCAGGATGAGTTTCTTTAGTAGGGGTAGCAATGGCAGAGTTGCAAACAAAGGTAGAGGAAATAATTGGCAAAGAGACCATAGAAGGCTATGATTTTCAATACATTTTGACGTTGATCTGCAAGAACTAAATCACATTTTCCAAGATGGGTTTTTTAATATAGTTGGCCAAGGAATTTTGCAACCTAGACCTGAGAGGCCTCCTTTCTATCCACACCAAAATTTATCTAGTATTTGTGTCCCCCCTCATGTTTCTATGCATCTAGATCCACCTTCCAATGATGTCTAGAAATATATCGTTCATCAGTCTATTGCACATCATAATGGTTGGCCTACAACATCGTTTCCATTGCCCCCTCCTCCACCGCCATTGAAACGAAATTCCCAAGTTGATCATGTTGCCTTGCTAGTATAGTCCTATCATGCAAGAAAGAGATTAAAAACTGCCATTCTTGAGCCAGAATTAGATAAAGGAAAAGAAATGTCTAATCCCTCCCAATCTTCCAAAGACTCCTTTGAATCAGTGTCCTCTCATCTCCACCTCAAAGATAGTTTCTCCCATGTCATTAGTGAAATCCACCCACAAGGTTACAATCAATTAAAGGTTGTTGTACATGACAAATCAGAAAAGGGATCAAGAGAAAATAGCAGTGAAAAGAGGCAAAACACTTCTCACAACAAATATGGTTTTTAATGATTTTAATATTATTTTCTTTTGAGGACAATTTTTATCAATATGATAGAATGTTTTGGACAACAAACACACATTTAGATAGAATTTGGACAACATGGATATGGTTTTATTTTTAGCTATAGTCATGTTTTATTTTGATACTAAATTATTTGACTATTTATATGAGGATGGAATTTACAAGGAAAATATTTGAGTTAATTTTGGGGGTATTATATTTCATATTTTGATGATCATTAATGAAATGAAAATTGGAGTGACAAGGGGTCCCACCTATTTAGTTATTATTTAAATAGACCCTTATTTATGTATTATTATTTATTTGTCTCAACTAATTAGTTAAGCTAATTAATCTTAACAAAAGGAAAGGTAGTTGAACTACCATAACTTATTGGGAAAGAATAAAATATCTATCAAAAGAAGAGACAAAGGGGAGAGAACAAAAGGGGAACTTTTGAAAAAGGTTTGCTCTGTACTTGTGAGATACTTATTTTCTTCATTCATTATGAGTTTACTAGAAAGATAAACTATCTTGATGAAAATAGGGTCTTATTTAAGGTAGCATGATTCAAAACTGAATCATATCTTTCAACAACTTGTTTCTAAAGGTGTATGATCTAAATTTGGTAGTTTGTGTGTTCTTGTTTGTTTATGAATCAGATTTCATGACTGATAAAGAATATTTTCTAGAGACAAGTGAAAAACAAATTATGGCAATATGATCTAGATATTTAGCTTCAGTTTTCTTTTGTTTTCAGAGTGTTTTTTTATGGTGCTCATCGGAGACCTCTAAATCTGATTTTGGTCCCCACACTCGCAGGGGTTTGTAAAGAGAATTTTTCTTTGTATCTCATAATTAAGTTAATATAAAAATAATATTTGTGATTTTAGTCTCACGTGAGTATCTTAATGATATTGCTCAAATTTTACTTCTATTCTTGTCTCTTATCCATGTACACACTTATGTATATTTATGCTTTCTATCTTTTGCACAGTTGCATATAATACATAAAATCAACCTTGATCCCTCGTACATATTATTTGTGGATTAAGTGATTGTTTTGAATTAAGGCTATAAACTTCAAGCAACATTCCCAACTATCTTGCCTTAGCCTAGAAAGATTTTAAAATGCTTGAGTAAGGTTCTTCGTACCTTTTCCTCAACATTTATTTGGCGAACATACTGGGGAGATCATTCCATATCTCTCTAGTTGATTATATCATGATTGTATTTTATTTTCCTATTTTGTCCAATTACTCTGTGACTGATTTTTCCATGACAGTACCTGTTGTGAGACAACCTAATATTGGAAATGGTCTTGATGACTAGACCAACATTACCTTGAATTTATTCAACACTATTTTAGGAACTTCTAGTACTTGTGTTGAACTTGAATTCTCTTGGGAAGCAATTGAAAGGGACATAAATATTCGTGAACAATGGGAAGCCAAGAAAAGGAATCCTAGAAATAAATAGTAACCTTTCCTCTTACCTATTTAATCTTTTATTTCATGTTCTTTAATTCTCATATTTCTCGAAGAAGAAGAGGATTGTCCCCTGTAGTTACCCCTATTTCTGAAATAGGAAGGAGAATTTTTTTTTTATCAACATAACAAAGTGATCTTAGGAGAACCCTATATAATTCTTCCAGTTCATCTTCATCATGCATACCTATCACCTTCAATATGACGTCTTCAGGTAGTGGTAGTGGCACCGGAGGTTCCTCCTCCTCACAACATTCTTATTCATCCGTGATTTGTAGTATCTATAGTCATCAAGTCCCTATTGAATCTACTATCAATCCTGCTAAGGAAATTTAGAAATATGAACTTTTCCAATTTGAGGAAGATGCTACAACCACCCCCTGGCACATGTCTTCTTCCTTTAATCTCGCACCAGCCACCCAACCATTACTGAAATTCAAAGATCATGTACCTAGGTTCTTAGGAAATGGTACTGTTACCACAAATGAACACCTGGTATCATTTTCTAATGATTTTCATAACATAGGGGCTAATGATAATGACACTTGCATGCGTCTACTTGTCAATTCTCTTGAAGGGAAAGTTGCAGTAGATTTTTCGACCTCCCGCCAAAAATCCTTTCAACTTGGGAAGAACTAGTTTATTGGTTCAAATCCACTTATGGACAACGTGAGAGTCCAGCTGATTAGTTAAGGGAATACAACAATATTTCCTATAAGGACGGTGAAACCATTAAATATTTTAACCTTCATTTCAACAAGCTATATAATCAAATCCCTGAACTAATATGTCCTCAATCAAACTGTGTTCATGCATTATTATAATGCTTTACCTTCTCCTTATCGTCATAGACTTGAAGAAAAGGTAATCGAAAATATCAGTTCCACCCTTCAGGCTTTCTTAGAATATGAAGAGTAACTTGAAATAACGAGTCTTCCTAAGGGAGACTTGGTGAAGAAAACAAACATGTATGTCATTCTACAACTCATGCAAGATATGAATAATAGGATGATAGCCTACGAATGAAAAGGAATTTATTCTTCCTCTTCTCTCGGGGATTATTCTTCTTCCCTAGCACATTTTAGAAATACTAATGAAATCACTTTTTAGCCAAAGGCCATAATGACTCACACTTGGTGTAACTTCTGTGAAGAAAATCATGATGAGAATACTTGCGAAGATAAAATAAATGCTAGAGATAATATCTTTGGAAAAAGGCCCGATACCACGATTGTTGTTTTAGATTGGGATGAACCAGAGGATGTTATGGTAGTCACTACCAGGAATAAATATTACACTGCCAAGAGAAAATTTTATCCTCCCCACAGTTCTTCTACCTCAAGCTCATCTTCTCAAAGTGTTGATACACAAACTGTCAGAAATTCAAGCAATCAAGGAGTATCATATCCTCTTCCCTCTTCTAAGTACAATATCCTTAACCAATTGGCTAATATCAAAGTTGATGCTACCCGTTTGGGCATGGTTGTTGTCTTAGAATAACAGAAGCATCTTAAGGACTTTATGGAAGGTAATATTCCTACTATAGCTAATTTATTTGAAGATTCAAAGGAAGAAGATTCAACTGTAAATAGAAAAGGTGTAAATAACTTTAGGAACCCTGTAAAAAAAACCCCTTTCTATATCTCGGTAAAAATCATGGATAAAATAACTCGTTGTTTCCTAATTGATGGCGGGTCTAGTCCAAGTGTGATGTCTAAAATTTTCATGGAAGAGCTTGGATTATCTTGTACCAATGAAAATTCTAGAAGCATGATCTCTTATAATAATTGGCAACAATCAAATATAGGTGAAATCAAGGATGTAAACTTAGTTTTGTGTGCGCATCCCGAGATAAGGACAACTCTCAATATACAAGTAATTGATATGTCGGTAAGTAACTAATCAATTATTTTTGGAAGGGACTGGAAATCCTTAACTGGTGGATACCTTTCACTCGATGGTACACATTTATCCATCCCTTGAAATGGAAATAACATTATAGTTCTTAGGGAAGGAAGAATTTCACCTTATATAGAGAGCGTTCACCAACCCAATGTAAATTATCTCGAAGAATAATTGGGGGTGTACTCTATCTTTTCTGATGAAAGTGACACTATACTTGAACCAATTAATTTTGATGATGGCATGTGGCACATGCATTTCAATGGCTCATGTTCAAATGAAGGTAATGGAGCTGAAATCATTTTATATTCCCCTATAGGAAAAATTCACAATTTCTCTTATAGGTTGGAATTTGCTTGTACAAACAATGTTGTTGAGTTTGAGGCCTTAATGTTGGGAGTTGAAAATGCATATAACCTTGTGTTGGTTACTTTTCTTCTATACTGTCTGAGTTTGTATTGACCCAGGGTTCATGTCTTTCGAATTTCCAACAAAGCCTTTAAAACTATCGACCCTCCTAGTAAACCAGAAGGCAACACATCACACAGAATACGTTTCACAGTCTCACCTGAGATAGATTTAATGGGTGGTTGTAAGACTCATGTGTTTACAGCCTAGGATTGAGTGTGATATGTGAGATAAATATTGAACCATTATTATAACTTGTAAATTCAACATATTGTTATTCACGACTATGCAGTAAATTCAATAGCTTATTCCCTTAATATCGCAACAGCACTTAAACGGGCAATACAACAACTCATTCATTAAGCATAATAATACCTACTGAAGACAATAAACATATGCACGCATTCATCACATAAAACATATGTTACCATGGTTCACCCCCTTCTAGTCTACGTCTACAAAGATTTGGCTCCTGGCTCTTTTATTATGGTATTTCCGCATCTACAGCACCATGCGCTTACAACTCTTCTCAGTCGAGTAAGATCTATATGAGGCGGACTAGATAGCACCAGAATCCTCAGCCTACTATCTAACCCTCAAGATATACCCTCCCTCATCTCCTCTAGCTCAACATATTATACAAAATAGATCATACATAAAAATATTACATATCAGTTCACTACAATAGCGCTTCTTACAATACCGACTTATCTCTATAACCTCTAGACAATAATGACAAAAACAATGAACCCCCTATGATACCTAATTATCTATATTTATACATTTTTGTCTCTTTATCCATTACAATTCATTACCAAAATCATAACCCTATCGTTGTTAGATATTCTTCTGTATGCGTGCGTGATGTTCTTCCTTCTAGCTGTCACTTTCCTCGTGCATGATTTCTTTCCCAAAATTGCCTTGATTTTCCACTTTGGACTTTGGCCTGCCTCCAACAGGCCCCCAAAATTGACATGTGGTTCATCCCGAGCCACCTAACCTTTGTGTTCTTCTTCTATCCCCTTGGTGATCGCTTGGAACTTTTCCTTGAGCTTTGTTTCCTCTATCTGAACCTGTGCAGTCTTCTCCTTGAGTGTGTCCACTATCTAGACTACAATTTCATCATTGATCAATTCCATGCACTCTGAATGGGTATGTGCTATATGTTCCTTGGCTTCCTCTGCTTGTACCAGGACTTCTGCTACCCTCTTTTGCAACGGTTCCATTTGAGCATACCACTCCTGTTTCTGTGTTTGAACAGTAGTTAGCTCTGCCTGCAATCTCTTCATGTCCTGTGCCCCTTTGACGTGTTCTATAATTGGCATTGTCTTCTGCCTCTGCTTGAGTTCTTGGTTAGCTATGTTAATCCTTTCTTCTTCCTTGTCCCACTTTTGGACCTATTGATCCTCCTCTAACTTAGTCCAAAGTTGTGTTGCTTTATCGAACAAGTCAGTTGTTGTGCTGACCTATTGCTCTATTTCCTACATCTGTGTTGTTGCTTCCTGATTCCTTTGCTCCTTCATTACTGGTGGACTGGTTGGTATGAACTATTCTCAAAGATTCTCAATATCCTTCTGATATTGATCAATTGCCTGCGCAATCCGATCAATCTTTTCTGCTGCTGTGATTTCCTTTGCCTGCGCGATCTTCGCAATCCTCTTGCATGTTCCTGCAACTCTCTGCTCCAATCATTTTATGCACTCCCTTTCCTCCTGGGTTTTAGATTTAGCCTACTCATAGACTATTTCTAGTGCATCCCACTTCTTTGTTGCTCGCTGCAATTTGACTAAGTCTTTGTGTGCACGAGATTGTACTTCATGGTTTATGCTAACCTGCAACTTGTGTAGTGTCCTAGTTGGCATCTACGTCAACACCAGTTGGATTTGTCTTAAGTCCTTCAGGGGTGTATTCCCCACAATATCATCCATTCGCAACATACTGGGTGTGATGTGGAATGTTGGGTTTGGGTGCAGTAATGGATGGACTGGATCTCGTTCTTCTACTTCCACTATTTCCTCTGTCTGCGGTGTTGGTGGTTCTATTCCCTTTCTACTTGTTGTCTACCCTTCCCCGATTTTCTTGAGGAGTTGCCACATGTCTGCCAGTTCCTCTTGAATCCTATCCCTGTGGTGTGTAGCATGGTTGAATTCCTCAGATAAATAATTCTCAACCATTCAGGCTATCATTTCTCCATTTTCATCTGTGATCGTATACTCTGGCGGTGTTCTTTGTGCCTTCGTTTTCTTGCACACACCTCCTGTCTACATGGCTGGCCTCTTGTTTGCCCCTACTTCCTATGGGTTGGGACTTGCTACGGTCTCTTGCGCAGGCTCGACCTGTTGTTGCTTCTCCTTAGTCGGTTGCATCTTATCCTTCTTCATGTTTTGGGTCCCTATCTTCGTTGGCCCTTCGTTTGTCTATGTTTCTTTTCCCTGACCCGTTATTCGAATCTTGGGCACTTGGATTTCCTTTGGCTGGGTTCCTCCCTGTCCTACCTCTTCCTCTGTTTTTCTTTTCGACAATTCCTGGGTGAGGACTGGAATCTTCCACTCGTCATCCCATTCACTGATGACCATGATGATGTCGCCCTCTGTGATACAATAGTGCATTTGTAGCCATTGTTTATCAGAATCCTTCCTTGCCTGTATCCACATTGTGTGTCCTATGGCCTGGAAGTTGGCGATGTCCCCGTATCACATGACAGCCTCTGGTGTGATTATCCACATCTTGGAGATGGCTTCTTGTAGGTATCCTTCAAAAATGGACCCGTTCACCCTTTTTCTCCTAGCATCTAGCCTGGCTCTCAGCAACAAATATCTCACTCCCTGATTCGGTTTGGGTCTGGTACAAAAAAATACATACCTTGGCTCTTTCCATCCCATGAAGGCTATTAATGTGATCAACAATGAATAGTGAAACTATGTTCCTAGATCCTGCGCATCCTTACAATCATCCAGGAACAAGTTCAAGAGATACAATTCCCAGCTCACCGTGGTGCCTTTTGAGCATTGAGTTGCAACTACAACAACCCTAGTTGGGACTTCCTCCCTACGACATTTTCTTAGTAGCTTGCAGGATAAGATTTTCGTGCCCATTTGTGTTGTGACATTGTTGATCCTCTTGATAATGATCCCTATTGTCCCCCTGTCAATGCCATACTTCTTCTTCATTTCTTCTGCTAGCGCTTTCTCCCTAGCTTTTTCATCTAGAAACTGCACGGGATCCATTCCCTAGGATGGCAATCCTATGATACTGGAAATAAGCTCTACGTCTATCGAGACGATCTTGTCCAGCTAGATGTCCCTGCCATGCGTGACTGCTAACAACTATTTGATGCATGTGGTTGCATGTTGTCCTCTGCCAAAATGTGGTAGGTCCACTAGACCTAAAATTATTGGCTTCTCCAACCCTGTTGCCCATTGGAGTGGTTGATTAATTGGTTCCCCAAACAGATCTGTTCCCACCATCTCCATGTATACTCTCTTTGCAAGTTCTGGAAAATTGTTTTCATCTGCTATATCGTGGTCCGAGTACTTGAGCTTTCCTATATATCCCAGCAGGTCTGGTCCTACCTGTACCCCATCTGGTATGCGCGATAGAACTATTTATGCTACAAGTTTCTTGCGAGGTGACCTGGGTATCTATAAATTGTCTTTCTTCGGTGGTGGTGGCTGGCTTGAAGTTCCAGCAGCTTCCGATTGTTCCTCAATATACCATTCTAGCCAACCTGAGACATATTCAACCATCCCTTCTGCTAGGTGGTCTGATATGGTCATTTGAGACTCGTCTCGCTCAACTATTGTTTTCAGATTTAGCATCATTCCATTGAATTTCAGAGCTATTTTAGTGTTCTCTGGATGCACCTCCTTTAGGGTTTATGTGCCCTGGTTCAGTTGCTCCTGTACCTCTACTGGTATATCCTTACTCGTGCCCTACGATGTTATTTTTTGGGTTTATTCTAGTATAGGTGTAGGGTTCACCAATGTTGTGTCTGTAGATGGTATTTTGTCAACATTAACGATCTATAGCAGTTGTTGTTCACCTTCTTTTGCCTGTACTCATGCTCTAGTCTAAACCCTGATTTTTCTGGTGGTCTGGCTCGCTTCTGATTGCTTGGGCAGTGCCATAGTGGTGAATGGAGAACATTTGATGGGTTTGATAGGTCTTTGTGATCTCTGTGAACTCACTCTATGCTCTTTAGCCTCTATCTCTCTCTGTCTGCTCTCTTTTCTCTAATAGACTGTTTTCTCCTGCGTTCGTGTGTTGTATGGGTTTCCCATGAAGCTTGTTGAAGACGCTTCCTTCATTATGGGTTGAATGCACCTTAATCATGGGTTGAATGCACCTCTAGTGGTTTCATACTTTCCATTACTCTGCCTTGTCGTCTCCAGTTGGCGCGATTAATGTGGTGTCCCATCGGTGCTTTCCATCCTTTAATTCCTCTTGATGTTGTCTTGTCGTACTGCTTTTGCCGACTTTCCTTTTCCCATTTGCTTCCATTTTGATGTAGTTTTTTCCTTCTCGTCGGGTTTGTGTTCCTAATTATGCATGCCTTTTATTTATTTTTGCATGGTGCGTCTCTATTAGTACAATTTCCGTGGTACTATTCTCCAGATTTTTTATTTTTATTTATTTTTTACTGCACGGTGGGTTGTCGACTATCCTTGTATAGATTCATTCGCCTCCCATTGATCATCCCTCTGATTTTTGCACCTTATAAGTCTCTTAACTGTACATCTCCTCCATCTGTGATAGATTTTACCTTGTACGGTCCTAACCAATGCATTTTGAGCTTTCCTGGGTGCTGAAACGATTTGTTGTCATACATCAGTACTAGATCTCCTTCCTTGAACATTTTTTTCTTGGTGTGTCTTCATAGATGATTCTAGGGGATAAATTTCACTCATGGGATCATTTTCCATGGTTTTTACCAAAAATAGATTTGCTATTCTAAAAATGATTCGCCCAAATTCTATAGGATAAAATTATTTTACCTAAAAAATCGTCAAAATTTTATACAAACTATATAAAATCCTTATAAATTTGAATATTTTAACAAAAATATCACCAAACATTTATAGTTGGTATATGAAGGATTAGTAATATTCGACAAGGTTTCTACATTTTAAAATAAATTTCCATCCTTAAAATCATCCTTAGTCTATTGTGCCAAGCTTTATCTATTTCTTTCTAAACTTGTTGGTGGAATCCTGCTAAGATCTGGTCTTCCTCCATGGTCATTAGTTGATTCAGTCTCTCCTGTACTGTGCCTCATTCTATCATATGTGTGATGGCTTCTATGCGTAATCTTGGTACTAAATATTCTAATGGCACCACTGCTTCTTGGCCATAGACCAGTTTGAATGGTGTGTGCCCTGTAAACTTTTTGCACGTAGTCCTGTAGGCCCATAATATTGCTAGTACTTTGAGGTCCCATTCGTCCCTATTGACGTTACAGATCTTTGTCATCGCGTTCTCTAGAATTTTTTTAAATGCTTCCACTGTGCCATTTGCATATGGGTGATATGGTGTGCTCTTCTAGTGATGGACTTCAAAATCTTCAGTCATAGCGTTGACGGTGTTGTTTATGAAGTGCGTGCCTTGGTTTCTCATCAAAACTCTTGGGCACCCAAATCTAGTGATTACTTGCTCAAATAAAAAGTGTGTTGTTGTTTCTGCGCTGTAATCCTTCACTGGTGCGGCCTCTTCCCATCTTGTTAGGTAATCTGTCGCGGTTATAATGTACCTAGCTCCTATGTTTTTCGTTGGTGGGTTGATTGGTCCAACGAAGTCTATTTCTCACTTGTCGAATGCCTGCAATGTTACTTATGGTCATAATGGCATCTCATCCCTTTTGTTGGGTTTTCCTACCCTTTGGAAAACATCACATATTTGACAGTACTCCTTCGAGTCTCTGTGAATCATTGGCCACCATAGTCTTGTGTGTAATACCTTCTACGCGGTAGCTTTACCTGCATAATTTTCTCCTGCTATTCCCTCATGGGATTTTGCTAACACCCTTGGTCTTTCATGTTCAAACACATATCTGCGCCCATTTTGTATAGGTGTCCTACAATCAGTTGATAGTCGGCAACGCAAACTACCAGATTTTTCTTCTGCATGGTGTTATACTCTTGCGGTGCAGTACCTATGCTCAAGTACTGAATGATATCTGCGAAGTATTCATCAATGATCTGGACTGAGAATAATTGTGCATACAAAAATTTGTCATCTAAATTCGTAGGTTCTTCTCCATTTGTGACCCTTGATAGGTGGTCAGGTCCTACATTCAATTTTCCTGGTTTGACTATTACTTCAAAGTCAAATTCTTGAGATAGGATTAACCATTGATAGATTTTCTCCCTTGACACTAGCTTGTTGACTAGGTATTTCAGGTCTGAGTGATCTATGAACATCTTAAAGTGTTTACCCAATAAGTAGTCTCTAAACTTTTGTAGTGCGTAGACCATAGCTAGGCCTTCTCTTTCGGTAGTGTGATAGTTTTGTTCTGAGTCTGATAACTTTCTACTCGCAAATGCTACCGGGTGATCCAAGTCTCCCACTCTTGGTAGTGCCAAGATAGATCCAAGTGTTATGGTTGATGCATCTACATGCATGTGGAATTTATTCTCCCAATCTGGAAATACTAATATCGGTGTGGTGAGCATCCTTTCCTTTAGGGTATTCAGACCGTGTTGGCACTCGTCGTTCCACTGAAACTTTGTATCCTTTCTTAGCAGCTTTTCCATCGGTGTAGTAATCTGCACATATCCCTTGATAAATTTTCTGTAGTAACCTGTGTGTCCCAACGTTGCTCTTAGCT
>ML838920.1:37884-55521 GCA_009831015.1 Picea engelmannii
TGATGTCATATATTACAGAGTTTGGCATCATGGTTTGCAGCAGTGAACGTGAGCCAGTTGCAGTCTTCTTGTGGTATCTTTTGTTCTCCTTCCCTGTTCCATGTTGTATACATAAAGATGGGTCAAGCAATTTGATGCTTGAATTATTTTTCTAGAAATTTGTATATACCTAAAACATGCATTTGCAGGGGTTAGAGTAGGAGTAGATAGAAGAATAAGCTCTTTCTTTGAGCAAGTAGATTACTTTCAGTTTTCTTAATTAGGGAAAAGTTGAAGAAGTTATGCTTGAATTGAGAGGAAGTAGCACAGGTTCTGTAGAGGAGGATGTTGGTTGGTTTGATCTTTTCAGTAAACGTTACTGGAAAGTGGTTAGTGTTGGAGCAACACTTTTCCTTTTTCAGCAACTTGCTGGCATAAATGCAGTTGTTTATTACTCCACTTCTATGTTCTGGAGTGCTGGTATTGCTCCTGATGTTGCATCAAGTGCTCTTGTGTCGGCTTTAAATGTCATTGGTACAGCTGTGGAATCTTCTTTAATGGACAAGAAGGGAAGAAAGAGTTTGCTTATAACGAGTTTCATGGGAATGGTTGCTTCTATGTTGCTGCTTTCTCTGTTCCTTTCCTGGAAGGCATTGTCACAATACTCTGGCACTCTTGCTATTCTCGGGACTGTCTTGTACATCGTCTCATTTTCCTTGGGAGCTGGTATTGTTCCAGCTCTACTTCTACCTTTCTGATGATGGAGCTGCGACTGGTGTTGGTGCTCAACACTCATAGTGTTATGCTGCAATGGTATGGTTCTTGTCTAGGGATGAAAGGTTTGACCCCCTATTCTGCAGAATGCTCTCTTTAAAAAATTGATAATATCTACTCCCTTACCTATGAGCACCCTAGAGAGTCTTGCATCTTCTGTTGTTCGAACTGCAAACAAAGCAAGGCAACACTCATTGTAGTTCTAACTCGTGGTGGCACCACTGATGAATTGGTAGTGAAGTACAGACCAACGGTACCTATTCTCTTTGTTGTGGTTCCTGTCCTGACAACAGATGAATGTTGCCTGATTCAACTTCTCTCACAGTTCCCATGAGTATCACCAAGAAATGCTCGATAATCTCAGGACCGTCATGTATAACACACAGATAATGTGCGTCGTTATGCTCGATACCAAGGGGCCTGAGATTCGAACCGGATTTTTGAAGGATGCAAAACCAATCCAGTTTAAGGAGGGTTAGGGAATCACAATAATGACAGATTACACTATTAAGGGTGATGCTAACATGATCTCCATGAGCTATAAAAAATTGGTAGAAGATTTAAGGCTTGGTAATACAATCTTGTGTGTTGATGGCACAATCACACTTACTGTGTTGTCAACTGATAAAAAAAGAAACCACCGTGAGATGTCGTTGCGAAAATATGTTCATAAGGGATCAGATCTTGTTCATGTTAGGCAAGTATTGGGAATCGCACTGATATGATCATCGCCATTCGCAGAGTGTCTGCAAGTCCCACACTAAGAACATTGCCTTCATATGGTAGAGTTGTTGTTGAACATGATTGTTGTCGCACAGGGAGTCGTGAGTGAAATGTTTTGGAGATATGCACACTGGAGGATAGGTTTTTTGAAAATAGCTATGCTATATCCGGTGCTTCGATAGCTGCGGAATGCTTCCTCATACAGGTGCACAATTACAACTCCAGATTCATTCAAGTGGCAAAAGATGGTTGAAACTCTACTTTGGAGAGCAAACTCATCATACAAGTGTGCGTTTCAATTATCAAACGGCTTAAATTATGGTTCTGTGATAAATGCTTGAACAATTATCGCCTCAAATATCTTCTTCTGTTAGTCGAGTCACACTTTTTTCTTAGTCTCTGCCTAAATTGACTGAATGTTGCCTATATTCTATGTGTTTAAGATTTTCATTACACTTGAACTCCAAATCTTGCCAATAACCATTGAGTCTGTTCTAAAAAACACATTGACTAATTAGCTCGAATTAGACGTCCTCAATTGCACTGTCAGTTATCTCTTTAATTGTTGAGTTGATTCATAGGTCATAACCCTGACTCAGTCTGTTATCTAAAATTCCTCCTATTTACTGAGTCATAGTTGATTATTTGTCAAATTTAAAAACCTATTATCTTGTCAAAACCTTGATTCAATGCTTGCCTAAATATCTGCTTCTGTTTGTTGAGTCATAGTCTACTGTTAAGCCATACCCTTGATCTTGACATAGACTCTTTGATCCATGGAGAAAGGAAGTCTGTCTGTCAATTGCACTCCTGGTTATATATTTGGACATTGAGTTAACTCATAGGTTGAAACCCTAATTCAGTTTATTACCTGAAATCACTCTATTTGCTGAGTCGCAGTCTGTTGTTAAGTCATACCATTAAAACTTGACATATACTCCTTGATTCGAGTCTTGCCTAAATATCTCATGTTGTTGATGAATTATAAGTCTGTTATTAAGTTATAATTTCTTGTTGAGTCACACGCTTTGACTCTAAATCCATCCGTTCATCAACTACATGCATAAATCCCTGGGTTTGAGGGACACATCAACAGGTAATTATGGAAAAATCAGGATCTGCTTTGAGGGTTGAGGTTGATGGTGTTTGGTACTTGGAGGTGCATCTGGAGGTAGCAGAGCATTTCAAGCAGGCAGGGGTATTCACCTATCGTGAGAAACTTACCAGCTTACATCAACAGGTAGCATAATCTTTGCAACTGTATATGATGGAAGGTCTGCCCAAATAGGGAAGGAAGAATTCATCATTGATATCAGAGTTTACAGGTTTGCCAAGAACTAGAGAGTGTTGGTTCAGATCCATAGTGACATCAAATATAGAGTTCAGATCTTATTTGTTGCCCATTCACAAAGAATTGATTTGGAAGGACTTTCTAATGTCCTTTCTGGAACCTCAGTGGCATGCATTGTTGAAAGCAATTTTTGTATATATCACTTGTGAGGGGTGCTACATCAGGGGGCTCATTACCCTTCTTGTTAAAGAAACTCTGAAGAAGAAACAGGTGGACTGGGGAATTTTCCTCTTTTGGAATGAATTTTAAACAGAGTGTCTGCAAGTCCCACACAGAGAACATTGCCTTCATATGGTAGAGTTGTTGTTGACAAAGAACACAGAGAGCATTGGCTTCATCTTGTAGAGTTGTCGCTGACCAAAAACATGATTGCTGTAGCACAAGGAGTCGTGAGCAAAATGTTTTGGAGATATGCAAAATATGGTATGATTGCAGAGGCCTTGAGCACCTTAAGCTATGCTACTGACCATGGATTGATGCTTGATTTGCCCAATTACAATTACCTTCTTCGGAAACTGGTAAGTTGTAATATGTTCAGTCAAGCTCATGAACTCTATTCAGAAATGACAAGGAAAGAAAGGCTGGGTGCCCGGTTCTGCCACATATGATTCTCTGATTCAGGAGCATTTTCTTCAAAAAATGCTTCCATAGGCTTTTAGTTTTATTGATTATATGATAGTGAATGGCCTTGTTCCTTGTGTGGTCACTTTTACAGGGTTAATTCATGGGTTCTGCAGCCAAGGCTGGTTGAATGAGGCCTGTGATATTTTGGGAAAAATGGTTAACATGGGTCAAAAGCTTGATGTTTATACTTGTACTATATTTATAGACGGACTTTGTAAGAAAAAATAAGGTGGAGGAGGCAGTGTGTTTGTTGAACAGAATTGAAGCAGAGGGTTTTATATCAACGGGTTTATCATCAGTTGTTGAAGGTTTGCCAACACCAGCAGTCTTGGGTGCAGTAATTTGGTCTACACAACAGTTATTGACTCAGCATGCTAGAGCTTCACTCGACCAACTTACCACACAGATGAAAGGTGAGACAAGAGTAACTGAGGCATGGCACTTGATGATGTTGAGTAGGAAATATCCAGATGAAAAATTGTAAAGGTTGAATGACTCCATGCCCAATGCTAAAGGCACAAGGTCTTCCAGTTTCTTGGAGACCTTGCAGGGAGGTTTCCATCCCAGTTGGAGCCATATGTTAGCGATAAAAAATGCACTAGCATTTTTGAAAGAATGATGCCTAATATTGTAGGGAACATTTGACTAGCTTCCCAAGATACAAATGAAGGTTTTATAGCACCATTAAAAATCTTAGGATTTGTAGATGTCGATCGACTATTTAAGCATGCAAAACGGACTTTCCATGACTGAGATATTTGATTTTGAAAAAATCTGCGCTTTCACCAGCGCAGAAGGCAGAATTATAACTAGTTAGCTGGTGAAAGCTCTGCCTTTCACTAGCTAAGGAGCGGATTTTTGGGTAAATTAGCTGGTGAAAGCTTGTCACGGCCAGAATAGCCAAGTTTTCCCCCAGATCAAGATTTTTTGGGTTAGAACGGTTTGAAACCATTTCAAATGGACAGGTGTTGAATTATCAAGTCTAACTTAACAACTAGTTTGGAAAGGGAAGTCAAAAAGGAGTTTTGTGACTAAGATTTTGTCACATTTCAAGGCAAAATATCAGGGATGAACAAGCACATCACCCAATTCAAATTCTATCTTCATGTTATCAAGCTAAGGAGCCTTGGAAGGCTAATCTCCACTTCATCAACTGTTCAACACATTTAAAGGACCAACACATAGGGATCATCCTTATTCTGAGGGCCTATCCCTATCTTTTTGTAAATATAGTTTTTGTTTACTGTTTTTAGATTATCAGATCCATTGTTTTAGGATCTAAAAACTGATTGTAAAAGGCTATAAATTTCTATCTTTTCTAAGAGTCTAGAGGGGGGGTTCCATCTTGGATACAATTTGGCATATGTACTAAGACTCTTATCTTGATATGAATGACAGTCTTCTTTTGTTACCATTGTCAGATTTTCTCATGTGTTACATTGCTCTGTAATTTGATTCAATTTAGCTCAGTTATTAAGAACTGTCATCTTCTTATTTAGCTCATAAATTTGAATTGAATGATCTCTTACTATCTTGTATGAACCTGCATGTTAATGTACTTGGTTATCTAGAATAGTGTTCTTCATATCCCATTTCAATTACTGTATCTGATTATTGGTTTCTAAAAGCACTGGCTCATTTGGATGCATGATAAGTTGTTCTTCTCATTAAGCCCTTGAGTTATCCCATTGACTCAGATACTCTACTTATCAATTTCTTAAGTTACCAAGTATTCTTAGCCTACAACCCTAAGGAGTTTCTTGGAGTGATAACAGCTGGAGCCACAAAGGACCCAGAACCCTAGATCGTGGGATCCTTCAGATCCTTTCCCAGCCATCGATATATCGGGGACATGTGGCGCTAGCCCCTTTAATTCGGATATTGGACGCTTTGGTAGGTAAGAGGAGTTTGCATAGAAACACTCCCGAACGTCGAATCCCCAAGGTAACTAGAGTTGTAGATATATAAGTCTACGTGACCAGATCTCGACCGTGAGATCTGAGGAAGGTAGAATACTGTCAGTCTAGGGTGATGAGGTGTAGTGATGCCACCTAAGCTGACGTGGACCCCATCTTGACGTGCCACATGTCACCCAGATTCATGTGTATCACGTACCCTATAGGATCATTGGAATGTAACACGTGTCACCCTGACCCATTCTATGTGTCAACCCTGGTTCGTTCCTGCCTGGCCAACGTGGATGCTGACGTAATCAAGACCCCGTGAGTTTAGACAACTTTGGAGTTAAGAAGATTTAGTGAGTGGTACAATATAGGAATGTCCAAACCAAATCGTTGATCATCGAAGGCCGAAATTCCAATAATGATAGTCGATCACCGAACATAATGAGAGTTCAGAAGTTTGGGCATAGTGTGGAATAAGGAATGTTCGACAAGAATCGTTAAATGCCGAAGGGATAGGGGCACGTGGAGAAATTTTGGGACTTCGGGGATTTGGAAAAAGGTATGATGCGTGTAGATAGCCAAAGCCCCCTCCTTAACCATAAGAACTCAACAGAGGACGTGGACCGTTGATTTCCTATGTTGTTCGACGATCTAGGATTTTTTCAACACTCTTGGGAACTCCCGAAGTCCGAGAACGTCCGAAGTGCCAAGACCTTGCTAACACAATCACTTAGCTCCCAGTTTTTTAGCCCGAGGTCACGAGGAGGACCCCGCTAGCTGGTTTAATTACCTAGTGAGAGATGTAAGTTTCGGGAAGCTGGTTAAGAGGGTTTTGGCTTATGTAAAGGACTGAAAATGAACTAGGAAAAGCAAAAATTTGATACCCCTCCCCTAGAAAGGTTATTTAAGGGGTTGGGAATGTTACAAATTGGTATCAGAGCATGGTTACAACATTTTTCTTTCTTGGGCTCATGAACGAGTCACACAAAAACCTTATTTAAATGAATCTTAAGGGTGATACCCTATTTTAATTCTCTCTCAAGGAGTCTGGTTAAACGTTTACTACAGAAAAGACTAAAGTTTTCTACTATGTGTATGTATTTAAGAAATATGAGTTGTGTGTTGTTCGTAAACTAATAGATTGTTAGCTAACAATAAGTGTTTTGTTATCACTCAAGCGGTCAGTGAATCACGAGAAATTACAATAATAAAGGATGGTGATGCACCATGAAGTGGGGGATGACGCTCACAATAGAGACAAAGAGTCTGACAAAAGGAGGGCGGTGGAGACCCCTCCGGGTCTGGCTAAAACTGTAAGGAGCCTCATGGCCGAATTATAGAGTTTCAAGGCCAACAACGAGAGATTGATAAAGGAGAAAGAAAAACAAACGAAAATTAATGCAGTCTTGCTGCAAAGCTTATCTAACATACATAGATAACTACAGCATGGACCTGCAACCAGTCATGTGGACCGATGACATACGAAGAGAAGTCGAATTCCACCTGAGATACGAAAACATGCTCTCACAAGTGGCCACACTAGGAGGAGTACCTCGAGGAAGGTCCAACCTGGAGATAGGCGACACCCATTGGGAGAATACTCTGGGAAGGAAACTGGCAACTCAGAGGGATCTTCTAGTAGAAAAACTATCTCACATTCTCAAGGGAAAGAGAAGAAGCGAAAGCATTCCAAAAGTCATGACCCTAAAGAGTTCAAGAAAGCCAAACCACCCTCTTTCGATGGTGAGATTAAGAAAGGGGAAGAGGCAGAAGCTTGGCTGCTTGGTTTAAAGAAAAACTTCAGAGTCCATGATTACTCTGAAAACTTGAAGGCTCGAATATCCATCTTCAACCTGAATGGAAAAGCTTCCATTTGGTGGGAAGACTTTAAGAATGTGAAAGGAATCCATGAAGAGGACTTATCATGGAAACAGTTTGAGAAACACTTCAAGAAGAAGTATCTGTCAGAAAAATATTTTGATGAGAAGACTAAAGAGTTATATGAACTCAAGCTAGGACAAATCACCATAGCGGAATATGTCAATAAAGTCCTTGAGTTGTTGAGGTATGTACGCTACATAAAGGATGAAAAGGTGAAAGTGCAACGATTTATTACTTGGTTACCTTAGATCTACTGGAACAAGATTGAGTTTGATGAGCCAAATACCTTAGAAGACACTATTCAGAAGGAAAGGTATTGTTATGAACAACTCAGGAATCATACAGAACCTCATGAGGATTGGAAGAAGAAGAGAATCTTAGGATTCAATAAGAAGGGAAATCCTCAAGATTTAAGAACTATAGGATGGACTCTAGGATAAGCCTTCCTACTAGAAGTGTGTATCAACAAAATTTCCCCTCCCAGAGTGGAAATAAACCTTTTGGAGAAACCCTAGGATAGACGGATAACCCAAAGAAGGAACCCTTGAAATGCTGGGGTTGTGGAGAAGAACATCTACTGAGGGAATATCCACACATACACCAGAACAATAGGAGAGTTTACAACATCCAGGAATCTACCACCGTCAATGATGTGGCTAGGAGTATGCCACAGATTTATGCAGTCGTGGATAATAAACAAGCCGTCCACCAAGCTTCAGTGGTGGAGATGGATGGTATGATCGCCAACCATCTAATTTCTATTTTAATTGACCCTGGTTCTAATTTAAGTTATGTGGCCCCTCGAACCGTTGATAAGTGTAAACTGAAACCAGTTAGGCATGTTAAGCCTTGGTTAGTACAACTAGACATTGGCACCAAAAGAAAAGTAGCAGAGGTCATACCATCTTACCAATTCACTATGGATGGATTGCCCACCCAAGCTACCAATTAACATACTTATCCTAGGATCTTATGACTTGTTGATTGGTATAGACTGGCTAGCTGCTTATAAAACTAAGTTGGACGGTTACCATAAAACCTTAGAATGTGTAAATGAAGAAGGGAGAAATATAACCCTCCAAGGGATTTAGAAGCTTGTCTCAGTGAGACGAATATCATCCCTTCAAATGAAAAAGTATTGCAGAAAGGGATGTCCTCTATATGAAATACATGTATTGTAATCTATTGAGGATGACAGACCAAACCTAAAGGACCAGCCCATACTAAGAGAGTATAGAGACGTGTTTCCAGAAGAGGTACTGGGTCTACCTTCGAGAAGAGACATTGACTTATCCATAGAGCTTGCACCAAGATCAGTGCCAATATCTAGGACACCCTATAGGATGAGTACACCCGAACTAGTTGAGTTCAAGCTACAACTAAAGGAAATGATGGACAAAGTCTACATCCGGCCCAATGTGTCTCCATGGGGAGAAATGGTCCTATTTGTGAAGAAGAAAGATGGCACACTCCGACTGTGCATAGATTATAAACAACTCAATAAGCCAACTATAAAGAACAAGTACCCTTTACCAAGAATCAATGACTTGTTCGACCAATTAGGGGGTGCTTCCATTTTCGCAAAGACTGACTTAAGGTCTGGATACCATCAAGTCTGAATCAAGGATGAAGACATCCACAAAACAACCTTCAGGACTAGATATGGTCACTATGAATTTGTGGTGGCGTCATTTGGATTAACCAATGCCCCTGCCACTTTTATGTGCTTGATGAACAATGTACTCAATAAGTTCCTAGACAGATTTGTATTGGCTTTCATTGATGATATCTTAATATACTCCAAGAACAGAGAGGAGCATGAAGAACATCTCAGACTTGTACTTCAAGTACTAAAATAACATCAACTCTACGCTAAGTTTAGCAAGTGTGACATTTTCCAGAAGCAAGTACATTACTTGGGCCATGTTATTTCTGAAGAAGGAGTGGCAGTAGACCCTGACAAGATCAGATCTATTATGGAATGGCCTGCCCCAAAGGATGTATCTGATATCAAATCCTTTATGGGCTTAGCAAGATATTATAGAAGGTTCA
Organism: Picea engelmannii; assembly: GCA_009831015.1. Classification (NCBI taxonomy): domain Eukaryota; kingdom Viridiplantae; phylum Streptophyta; class Pinopsida; order Pinales; family Pinaceae; genus Picea; species Picea engelmannii. The sequence continues at coordinate 47,173 of ML838920.1, forward strand.
TAAAAGGATTTTCCAAGATTGGTTGTCCAATCATTTCCCTCCAAAAAAAGGGACTTAAATTCACCTGGACATCAGAATGTGAAGAAATAATTTAGAAACTGAAATACCTTCTGACCCATGCACCCGTGCTGAATATTTCATACCCTGATAATGACTTCCTCATGTGTACAGATGCCTGCAAGGAAGGACTCAGAGGAGTCCTTATGCAAGAAGGACGTGTAATTTGCTACGAATCCAAAAAATTGAATGAGCATGAAATCAATTATGTGACCCATGATCTAGAGTTGGATGCCATAGTGCACGCTTTAAAAATGTGGAGGCATTACCTCCTGGGTATAATATTTGTACTTATGACAAATCATTGTGGGTTGAGGCACCCATTTGATCAACCAAAACTCAATGTTAGACAAGCTAGGTGGATGTATATCCTTAGTGAGTTTGATTTTGAAATCAAACACATCAAAGGAAAGGAAAATAGGGTGATCGATGCCCTTAGCAGAAGTATGAAAATGATTCACCTAGAAGTGGTGAGCACCTGTGAAACAGATGTCAGGGAAAGAGTCAGGAATGCACAAGAAACAGATGCATTCTTCAAGACCGTGACATCGTACCTAAAGCAAGAGCCCACATGGATAAAGTATGAAGGCTATCGGATGCTGGACGAAGGTCTGCTGACTTACAAAAATAGATTGTATATCCCAAGTTATGATGACTTGAAGAGGTTCATAATGGACGAACTGCACAAGAGACCATATACCGACCACCTAGGATATCAGAAAATGATCACGACCACTAGGAAACAATTCTATTGGCTTGGATTGAAAAAGGACATAGCTGACTATCTAGCTAAGTGTCTAGAATGCTAGCAAGTTAAGGCAGAACACTGTCACCCAACAGGGTTGTTACAACCTCTACCAATTCCATAATGGAAATGGGAAACCATCTCCATGGATTTCATCACCGGATTACCAAAACTGGCTAAGAAGAATGATGCCATCATGGTAGTTGTGGACAAATTGAGCAAGTCTGCTCACTTCGTTCCTGTCAAGTCAACTTACAAGGAAATAGATATTTCCAACATCTTCCTGAAGGAGATATTCAGATTGCATGGCATGCCTAGATAGATTGTATCCGATAGAGACAAAAGGTTCACTTCAATCTTTTGGAAATCCTTGATGGTTTGTCTTGAAACTAAATTGTCGTTTAGCACAACCTGTCACCCTCAAACTGATGGACAGATAGAAAGAGTAAACCAGATATTAGAAGACATGTTAGGGATGCATGTAATGCATCAACCTAAGAAGTGGGAAGAGTACTTTCCATTGGTATAATTTTCCTACATCAACGGTTATCAAGAGTCACTGAAGATGAGCCCTTTCGAAGCCCTATATGGTAGATAGTGCAAGACTCCAATCAGATAGATTAATCTAGTGGATAGAATTACAATCAGGTCAGACATGCTGAGATAAATGGAACAACAAGTGATTCAGATAAAAAAAAAATTGAAAAATGCTTAGGATAGACAGAAGAGCTACGATGACAGAAAGAGAACTCCCAGAGAGTTTAAGAAAAGAGACCATGTCTATCTCATAGCTAGTCCCAGGAAGAGTTCCCTAAGAATGGGAGCTTGTGCCAATCTGGCACCTTGGTATTGTGGACCCTTTAAAGTCTTAGATAGAGTGGGACTTGTAGCCTATAGGCTAGCACTCTGTCCCATAGTAAAGGCACATAATGTTTTCCATGTTTCATTATTGAAGAAATATGTACATGATTCTAGTCATATAATTGACTGGTCCATGATCCAAGTGGATCTGGAAGGAGAATTCCTGCCAGAACCTCAATGCATACTAGACAGGAAAGAAACCCCACTCAGGAACCGAACCATTACACAGGTCAAGGTGGAGTGGAAACACTTTGGCCTAGATGAGGCTACATGGGAAATGGAGGATGCCATGAGACAAGCATATCCATTTTTGTTTACTTCTGTATATACAGAGCATGTTGGCAGATAGAACATCGATGATGATGTTCCTTTAAGGGGGAGGGAATTGTAACACCATGTTTCCCCCAGTTTGTAAATATAACTATGATGGCCAAGACACTATGGAAAACTCAATATGTGTGAATGTTTGATTCGATGGACCTTTGTATAAAAGGTCAATGAATGTAAATTATGTTATTTACTAGAAAATGGATAATTGTTACATGACTGCTGGAAGGAGGGGTGTACTAAGAAAGACCACGAATGCTATGAAAAGAGATGGTGAAGGGGACCAGGAATGGTTGCATTAACCTTAACCAAACCAGTACTTTAATGGATTTAATTTCTCAGGACCAGAACAGTCCTCTGATCCAGAAATGAATTACAGTCAGGCTGGTAGGTGGGAATACCTCCTCAAGAGTTAATGAGGGCATGGGGAAGAGCACCCATATGTAAGGCTTCTAGACCTGATCACGGGCTGGGAATTTGAGCCACACACAACCTTGCTAAAAGAGGCAAGAAAGGAAGGTGTGGTGGGTGGAGGGAGATCTGCGAAGAGTGCAAAGACGAGATGTGAAGCTCTCCGATTCAAGGAAGAACTGGTAAATAATCATTTTGGACACAAGAAATGGATGAGAAGGTTATGATATAAGCTAATAAACATGGCCGATCCTCCTTTCTTGGTATCATGTAAACCATTGCCAAGATCCCGCGGGAGGAGGATAGTAACCTCTATCCTTACTATTGTTGAGCCGGAAGAAAAGATTATGTTGCAGAGCATCGTGGTATAGCTCGAGGGTGGCTAGTGGTAAATCCATTTGGAGTGACTGGGCCTATGGTTGGGTGGAAATGGGAACCCCTTTCACCAGTTGCTTCACGTTATCTGGTTATGATAAGTATTTTCCCTATTTTATGTGTTGAATTGGAATAATGGATGAATGCCTGGATTTATACATATGTTTATTTATAAATGTGTTCTGTGTGGAATGGTTACGATATGTAAATGCCTCCTTCTCCTTGAAAACTTACACTTTCAACCAATAGTCTATAAGCCATCTTATCTCTGGAGGCTTCTTGGGGCATAATCTTGTATGAAAGTCAATATGGGAGATATCGTGTTGACCTGAACCTGTCTGTTTGAAGAGGATACCTCTTTCAGAGTCCTTGTCATGCGACCGAGATTCCGGGCCCAAGTCCTTAACCATTTCATGACAAATCTTAGGAAGGGTAGCGAAAGTGGAAGCCTTAAAAGGGGAGGTCCCTTCGTTTGGAAGACAAGTGGACGAGATCCGTTTGAAAGGATCTATATGATCAATACACAAGAACTTTAGTCTAATCCTAAGGAATCTATGTCCCCTTGGCTTCGGAGCTCCAAAAATCTGGGACTTTGGGGTATGACCGACCTCACCAACTTTATACTGGCCAAAGGTAACCGGAAGACTCTGTTTCCCGTAATATTGATCGAAGATAGGCGGTTCCCTAGGTGGTTGGGTGAACCTATCTCGCCAACTAAACTAGGAATCCAAAAACCCCAAAGGCCAGAGTCGCGAGGGACCCAAAACTGTAGATTGTGAGATCCTTCGGATCCTTTCCCAGTTGTCGATATATCGGGGACGTGTGGCACTAGCCCCTTTAATTTGGATATTGGACGCTTCGGGAGGTAAGAGGATTTTGCATAGAAACACTCACGAATGTTGAATCCCCAAGGTAACTAGACCTGTAGATCTATAAGTCTATGTGACCAGATCTTGACTGTGAGATATGAGGAAGGTAGAAGCCTGTCATTTCGGGGTGATGAGGTGCAGTGATATCACCTAGGGTGACGTGGACCCCATATTGATGTGCCACGTGTCACCTAGATTCGTGTGTATCACGTACCCTATAGACTCATTGGAACGTAACCCGTGTCACCCTAACCCATTCTACGTGTCAGCCCTAGTTCGTGCCTACCTGGCCAATGTGGTTGGCGACGTAATCAAGACCCCGTGAATTTAGACAACTTTGGATTTCAGATGATTTAGTGAGTGGTACAATATAAGAACGTCCAACCCAAATTGTCGATCGCCAAAATTCAAATAACGATATCCGATCGTCGAACATAACGAGAGTTCGAGAGTTTGGGCATAGTGTGGAATAAGGAATGTTTGATGATAATCGCCAATTGCGGAAGGGCTAGGGGCATGTGGAGACATTTCAGGACTTCATGGATTTGGAAAAAGGTATGCTGCATGTAAATAGATGAAGCCCCATCCTTAATTGTAGGATCTCAGCAGAGGACATGGACCGTTGATTTCCTCTGTTGTTCGACGATCTAGGAATTTGAAAACACTCTTAGTAACTCATGAAGTCCGAGAACTTATGAAGTGCCAAGAACTTTCTAACATAGGCTCTTAGCTCCCATTTTTTCAGCCCGAGGTCACGAGGAGGACCCCGCTAGCTAGTTTAATCATCTAGTGAGAGATGTAAGTTTCAGGAAGCTAGTTAAGAGGGTTTTGGATTAAGGAAAGGACCAAAAATGAACCAGGAAAAGTGAAAATTTGATGCCCCACCCCTAGAAAGGCTATTTAATGGGTTGGGAGTGTTACAACCTTCTTCAAGCATGATACACGAAAAACATGATGGAGCTTAGAATGACTGGGAAAATCTAACTAGTAGGCCACCTGCCCCACTCGCTTGGGAATTGTATAACGACCATAAAATTTGGGACAAAGTTTCTGATAGTGGTTAGCTTTGAGTGAGGTCTGTTTATAAGGTTGAAAATGAAGAAACACCTTATCCGCTTCAACAATTTTTTGTTCGGAATGACCTTGATCTACTGGTTCCTTCATGTGATTCCAAGCCATGGCCAAATTTTTTTTGAGGGTACAGAGAATGGATTCTCAGAGTTTAATATTTTTTTCAACCTTTTGAACCTTTGAGACACCTGGCATGTATGAGAAAAATGACAGTGGATTTTGTCTATATACTGCTTCAAAAGGAATCATGTGAGTAGCTATATGGTAAGAGGTGTTGTACCACCATTCAGCTAGGGGTAACCATTGAGCCCACTAATTTTTTCTGTCATATGCAAAACACCTCAAATATGTTTCCAAACACTAGTCGACAACTTCAGTTTGTTTGTCAGTCTGGGGATGATATGCGGTGTTGAGATGGAATTAGGTGCCCTGGAGCTTGAACAATTCTTGCCAAAAATTGTTGGTGAAAGTGGGATCTCTGTCAAAGACAATAGAATGAGGCATGCCATGAAGCTTGAAGATATTATCCATGAAAATTTGAGCCACTGTGGAGGCGGTGAATGGGTGTTGAAGAGCACATAAATGATAATATTTGGAAATACAATCAACTACCATGATCACTGACTTATTGCCTGATTTAGGTAAGCCAACAATGAAATCCATAAAAATATCTTGCCAAATAATTGGTGGAATTGGGAGCAATTGTAGTGTGCCCGAGTCTTTGATTATTTCTCCCTTGTTGTGTTCACAAACATCACATTCAACCACAAAGGTGCAGATGTCATGTTTCATACCATCCCCCAAAAAAGAACGTTTGACCCCTTCATAGGTTTTGGTAAACCCTGAATTCCCAACTGCGGAGGAAGCACGAAGCTCAAAAATCACCATGATTTAAGTTGTGATTGCTTGCTTAGATGCATGTTGAAACAGTTCTTAACTTTTTTTTTTCCCTAAGGCCTAAATTTTCCTTTTTTGGGTTTTGGCTTTTCACAAAACATGAGTTTCGTTATCAATCCCAAACACACGACACCTTTTTCTCAAAGAATTTAATTATTTGGATAATAAAAGGCAAAAAATCTTAAAAGAATTATAAGAATCCCGACGCCTTTTCTATGAAATTATTTTAATCATGATAAGTTTTAAAACTAATGGATTTAAGGTTAAGCTTAAAGAATTTTCGGGATTCGGGGTTTGCTGAAAACATATTTTTTCGATACAAATCGAATCGTGAAATCCCTATCCCTAATTTCCCAAAACATTGAAGTCTTAGTTAAAACACAGATTAATTAATTCTCTAATGTGAAAGGTTAAGGGTTAAGATAATCATGTCGCAATTTCAGGATTCGTGGTTCAGTGATAACACATCTCCTGTCATCATGATTCCCGAAATCCTGAATCACGAAACCCCGATCCATAGTTCGTGTTAAATCAAACTAACTCTGTTTTGGCCTTAATCGTGATTAGTTAGTTAATTAAGACGAGTTTAAGTCCCGTATTTAAAAAACCCGTCGCGATTTCGCGATTTCGGAGATCGGATTTCATTGATGACATACTTCTCGACAACATGATCCCCGAAATCCCTAAAACGCTTAATCTCAATTAATTACTTCTCTAAAATGTTTTAAGTCTTAATTAACACATCGCGATTTCACGATTTCGGAGATCGGATTTCATTGATGACTTACTTCTCGACAACATGATCTCCGAAATCCCGAAAAACAAAGTTTTCAGTCTTAATTTATGATTAGCACTAATTAACCTTTTTCCAAAAAATGATTAATGATAATCATTCTTTTTAAGTTTTCGTTCATGTTTTGCTTTCCGATTAAGTAAAGTGTCCCGAGTTTTCTTTAAAAATCCAAAGGCACCAAAATAAGGACATTAAATGCGTATCTCAGAAATATATATTTTGCATTAAATGCCTTGAATTCTTGTCAGCCATGTCAATCCTGTCACTTTTAAATGTATTCAAAGTGAGCATTTAAATGTCTGTGTTTTCATTTCATCAAGCGCAACAAACACTTAGCTGAGCTTGTTCATTCATTTTATGTGACAGGTTTTCAATTTAGCGTAAAGATGGCATCAAAAAAGACACCGAAGAAGAGTGAAGATACACAGGAAGGAGATATCATCTTCGACACCACACCACACGCTATAGACTCCATTCAATCTTGGACTCAAATCTCTGAATTTCTAGAATATGAACTCAAGAATGCTCATGTTGATTCTAAGAATCATTGTCGGGACATAGCTGAATCAGAGCTTCATAAGATCGTTGCATGCCCGTGGCTCATGGCATACAATGATATGATCAGTTGGGCCCTGGAAAAGGTCGATATCCCGAGGAGGAGCATCTTAAACGATCAAGGAGTTATCATTGGCTCATTCAGGCCAAAACACATACAAGTAATGTATAAACTCTCGCCAAATCCTAAACATACTTTTAATGCTGAATATTTAGAAGAGTTTCAGAGGAAAGAATGCATTGAGGCAGACCGGACATATCCTGATATGATTAGAGAATGGTCGAGGTGTCCATCAAATTTTAGAGCTGATACCCATGGGATTTATGCTACAACATCCTTGAATGAATACATGGTATATGTAGCCATTATGCTATGTAGACTTTTCGGGAGAAAAGATCCTTGCCATTTTCATGCAGATTGGGTGCCCTTTTTAGAAGAATCTTCAGAAGGGTATGCTTTTAACTGGCATAATATTTTGTCAGATAACCTAACACAGGAAATCTCAAACTACAAAGCAACAAAATCAAAGGGACAACCAACAGCCTTATACATGTCAACATACATTATGGATGCAATCTGTTATGTGACTCCTTTTCCCTTAATGAATTGGAGTTGGAACATTTCCTGTCCAGAACCCATTCATAAATATCACTCTGCCCTTTGGGAAAAAAATGCTAAGGATGCATTTTATGAAGTTTGTCATTTTATTATAATTTCGATGCATAAAATATTTTTTGGATGCGAACCCCCTTGCATTTTTGATGCAATCACAGAAAATCTTAAAGCAATTGCCGACTAGTTTATTGAGGAGAATTTTTCCTACATTAGGGTTTACGGTTGTTCCATTCCCCCTCATGCACTCCCTAAATTCCTACCGGACATATTGGTGTGTAGGGAGGTAGCCCATCAGATAGTAAAGGGCGGTGCTGGATTAGAACTAAAAGCAGCTCAGAAGAAGTCATGGCCAACTTTCCCTGTACATATTGGGAAATTTTCTTTATTAAATCTAGGCCATTCTAAGGTAGAGGATGAATCATTATAAGATGTGAAATTAGTAGATATTGAGCATAGAAAGTATGACCCCTACCAAGTAATAAGCATGCATTTTATGCATTGTAATATAAAAGCCTATGAGCATGAAACATCTATCTATGATGATGTATTCAAGGATGTTAAATCCTATGAAGAAGTACTGAACAGAGTACAGGCCATGCCACCTGACTCACAGACCTGATTCAGATCATTCCAAGGCCATAGGCGAAGTTGCCTACCCAAGAGTTTGCAGGGTGAAGTTTCGACCCCACCTCTAGAGCAAGAAGGGCCTCCCCCAGGGTTTGAAACAAATACATAGGACAAAGAAAATACCAAAGGAAAGATGAAGGATACT
>ML838921.1:0-13008 GCA_009831015.1 Picea engelmannii
CAACCATAAAATCTTTGGTGATATTTTTGTAAAATATTCAAATTTCTAAGATTTTATATGGTTTCTATAAAATCTTGGCGATTTTTAGAGTAAAATAATTTTAATCTATAGAATTTGGGTATTCATTTTAGAAAAAAATGGAATTTCGAGAATCTTTTTTGGGAAAAAACATGGAAAATTAGCCCATGGGAGAAATTCAGGACCTAAAATTTTCCCTGAAAAAGAGAGTTATAAGTTTATATTCACATTTGAGTTTAAGTGTTTGTTAGGGGCATAACCAGATTGATAAAGAACCAAACTTAAAAAAAAGAAGGGACATTCCTACTCAACTAATTAATGCCGATTTCATTAAGATTCAACTTATTCTTGAAATCTAGACTATAAGAATGTGAATATCATATTTCAAAGTGTGAATATTAATTCCCCAAAAGTGTCAGTAACAGATTTTAAAAGTGTGAATATTGGATCTATATGTGTTTAAATTTTAGCCAAAAGTGTGACTATAGGGGTTTGAAGGGTGATTCAATCCGACCAAGGAAGTCTAGTATAATTAGGGATAATATTACCAATAGGGGTGGAGGTTTATTCCCACCGAGTTATTCTATTTTTCTTACACCTAATTTGGGGTCATGGGATTGGGTGAGTAGGTCCAGTTCCATGCCAAGTGTGGTAGACCTTGATATTTCTATCGTGGGCCATGCAAATTGTTGATTAGAAAGATAGTCTGTAACATCCCGCTCTTGCGAGAACATGTTATCGAATTATTCTTTGAGGACACTTGTGTGCAAGTGATCCGGTTATAGTACATAGTTATTTTTTTCGATTATGGATTTTTATGATTATGTTGATGGTTGTGATTTATTGTCATTATATATATATGTATTGACAGATGTTATTGACAAGTTTACATGAGTGTGAAGGACACATGCTATTTTTGGGATGTCGCTAGCATCAATGGACCTCCTTGGACTCTGGATTGAGTCAAGGAGAGGACTGTATTGGTTTGAGTATTTAATTTATGCATATGTGACATATGATCGATTATAGTATGATTATGTATATGGATCAGTGATAGTGTTTTGTTAATGAATGTAGGCTGATGAATGCTTGCTAATCTGACTCACATAAAGAGTAAAGGGGCCATGCACATAAACTAGATACTGAGGGAGAGGTGTGGTGGCATCCATAGCACATTCTACTAGCACTCTCGTCATGGCTCGAATTGTAGGTTAACGATTACCTAGTTCGAGATTTCCACGATGTTGTGAGGGAAGACTGAGATAGTTTCTCACGAATATTCTAAAGGGCGCGAAATAAGGCAGAGTCCTTATTCCTTAGAATCCCTTAGTCTCTCACAAGGTCACCTGAATGGAGTGCTAACTCCAAGGGTTGGAAAACTACCAAAACCAGTCAAGGGCATGTTCCTGGAAAACTGCAGAGTGTGTCTTGAAGGGCACGTCGTGTAAATAAACTTGCGTCAACGAATCTAGGTGGCCTAGAAAACCATGAAGGAATAATTTTAAACCTTGAAAATCTTTAGACCTTATCATATACGAATAATTAATGAGTAATTTATCAATTATAAATTCTAATAAGGGTCTAAGCCTATTCAAAGAAATTAAGCATGTTAGCACTCTGTAAATTTGTTTGGTTGATAAACAAACGACAGAGGTAACCTACAAACCAACTTTAGAGCTGGGTACTAGCTTTCTCAACTCAGAGAGGGCTCTCTCATGTCACTTGGTGTTTCTTTGTCAATCAATGGATAGGTTTATTGTTTTGGGGGGTTTTTATAAATTTGCTGGCAAGGAAGGGGAGGGACACTTAGGGCTATGGATTCAAAATTTTGAAAATGAATGAAAACACTGACTGGCCAGTAGGACTCTCCAGAGGATAAAGGCTAAGTGAGGTGATGAATTTGAGTTATAAATTGTAGTTTGTAGAGTGTAAGAAGAAAAAGAAAAAAAGTAACTGCATCAGAGCATTAATGAAATGAATTCTAAATTAGTTAGGAAGGACTTAACACAATTTAAATTGCTTAAGCCAAGAGAATCATAAGATGAATTTTGGGCCTTTAAACTATCTAATTTAAATAGAAGACAGTGTGAATGAAATTAGAAACACGGGAAATACATACAAGGAGAAAAGAAAAAACTCATATCATCACCATTAGAATCTTTTCATAGAGACTTCAAAGGATTCTGCATATGTATTCAATTCAGCTCTAGAAAATTACAATTGAGTTCCAAACAACCAAAATGGTGCCCTTGCACTTATGCCAAAATTAATACATTTGGAACTTCTAATATTTATACAATTCGAGTTCCTTTAGTTAGAAACCGATTACAATAGCTGAACCGAAACGTTTCAGCTTCTAAAACTGATTAGAATAATTACAACAGACAATTTCGGTATGGGAACCGATTACAATCATTAACAAAAAAATGTTTTATGATCCAACTTCCGATTCCTCTAAAGCTTCAGATTCTTCTTTTGTCACTTGTTCTATTTTGGTCTTCCATCTGATCTTCCATATTCGGCGACACTTGGACATCATCTGCTAGAGCCTGGAAAACTACACTTTGTTTTACCCAACCACACTATCTCCTTCCATTGCAAGTCATAAGGGATATCATAGTCCATCATTTCTTTGATTAGGATCTCCAGGTCAATGCAAGAGGCATATGTCATGACTGGTAGTCCAATCTTCACTTTTTTGAACTGATTCAAAATCTCAAAATCTGTAATCAAATGTTCAACCAGAGTTTCTCCTTTCAAGTTTTCCTTGAGGCTTTCAAACTTGGAGTGATCCATTCTACATTGAGTAAGGAGAGAGTTGTATTCCTCCTGATCATATAATTTTCCTTTTCCATCCCAAAATGGTGGGAGGCCTTTAATGAACAATTCTTCAAATAGATCCTTGAATTCTTGTACACTTTGCTCCATCTGTATGGCCTTAATTTGGACTGATTTTAGTAGGTTATGTTTGGCAATGACCCTTCTGGCCCAAATGATTAGTGTACTTCTATATTTGACTCCAATGGTCTGAAGTTCTATAGTAGGGATGGAGTTTAGCAGGTTTATGGAATTTTGGGCCCACTCTAATGGTTTCTTTGCTAGGGTCTCATTTACAACAGTGCACCTTCTTCTAGCTATGATGGCCATGTTATCTTTATCATTGATGAAGTTTAAATACACTCTAAAATTGGCAGCCTCAATAGCTATAGAAACCCAGATAATGTTTTTGGCTCCTTTCAACAGTCCTTTGCCCCTCAATCTTATTTTCAACTTGTCTATCTTCTCTTGCAAAAATTGATTCTCCTTTTGAAATTGAGCCATCCTTTCATTCTTTGCTTTCATTTCCTATTTCAATTTTTCTATGTCTCCCTTTAACCCCTTGATTTATCCCACCTTTAGGCTAACTTGTCACATAGCCTGGACAATTCCTTCAGTGCTTGGAGAAGCTTCTGCAGTAGGAGGTACAACTACAACCATGTTCAGTAATTATGTTTATCCTTCTGTCGAATCACCTTTTATTTTTCTAGCTGTAATACCCTAGCCTGGTAGTTCAATGCCTCTTGTCAAAATTCTTCTTTTTCTTGTTCTAGAGAAACAAGTTTTCCTATTTGTGGATGCTCTGTGGTAGACATTTTCATTTTTTTCTTTAAGTTTTGAATAAGCTTGTCCTTTTCATCTAATGAGGATTTCACCCCTTGAGGGCCTTTAGATTCTATCCTCTTGACCTGAGTTTGCCAAGCTCTGTTAGATGCCTTTTTCTTGCCTCAACTACCCTTCCAACTTTGTTGCATAAGATGGCAACTTTGAATTCTTCAAGCTTAGACACAAATAATATAAATACAACATATCACTGGTATTCATGTGGAATTTTACTTTTTATGGAGCGTTGATGTTTTCATACTTTATCTTGATCTCAGATACCTTGTCTTCGTATGAAATTTCTATATTAAAGGTTCTCTTCTCTATATCTCTTACTATGAACAGAGAAGGCTTGTGTTGATAAATATTTTCCACTTCAGGGACTAACTCCCTCATTTCACCCATATCCAAGTTTCCTTTCTCAACATATTGTTTTGTGAGATCTTCTTTAGATTGATAAGCTGCTCCAAATGTCTTATCAAAGATGTGCTTTTTGCTGCTGAAAGTTCTTGAGCTTCCTTCACTTTGGAGCTTGCTTCCTTTCTCAACCTCTACAGTGTTGGTGCCACTCTCCACCATATCCATAGTCACTTGTTCTTTAGGCTCTTCCTCCTATAGATCCACTATCTGTGGGGATTGTGTGATGTTCATCTTCTTAGGGGAGTTCTTCTAATCACTGGTGCCTAGAGCCTTTGAACTACTTCTCTTGCTGTAAACACTTACTTTGGGGACTTTAACTATCAACTTCTGAGGAGTTTCTTGTGTTTGAGCTTTTTGTAGGGTTGCCTCCACTTGCTGTGTTTGAGCTGTTTGTAAAATTGCTTCCATATCAACACAGAATTTCATATTTGCCAATTTGTCAAAACCCTCAACATGTTCATGCTCATAAGGGGCATGTTTATTCATCAGTATTCATTTGGATATGATCTAATGTGGATCATATATTCTTCCTTGTATCTGTGCAAATCCAAACTCTTTGAGATTTTCCTAGATCTGAGATAAGCATGATCTAGTCTTGACAATGAAAGGTCCAATGATGAAAGGGAATTTGAGGTTGGAGGCTTTGTGCAATTTCAAGAAATTCTTTGTCTCTGATATGATTCTTTTCCCGATGAATTCAAGGGAAAATACTCCAAGTGTTAGAAAAATAGGCAGAAGATAGGGGGATTCATGATAACCATAAACCCAGACCACTGTTGAATGCATGAACAATACCTAGTCCCCCACTCTGTTTTCTAAATTTGGCTATAAATAGCTCCTCATGTCATCTAGGACTCTTGATAGGCTGGTGTTGAAAATAAAACTAGAAACCTTGGACATGAATTTGTTGATGAAGATAAACAATGTGATCCTCTTACATTTAGTTGATATGAATGTGTCTTCAGGAAATTCTCTCTTATTTGTTTCCAGGAAAATATTCAACAAGTGTGTGTAATACCTGAAATGTCTTAATGGTCGAAAATTCACTAACTGTTTGTGGATATTATCAACTATGAATGTATCAAAACTGACACAGACTGACAGACTTGACTCTGAATGAAAGAATGCCAACAGGAAACCCAACATGACCTCGACCACATGCTTGTCATTATCTAGACCTAAAATTTGACTCAATAGAGAACATACCCATTTGACCTCAATAACCATGATACTCACACTCATTGGCAAAGACAAACTTTCTGAAAAATGATTTGGTTTGAAAATTGTCTGTAAAAATAGATCTTTGACTTATGATGGACACTCCCTATAAACCCTAATTATATTTTCTTCCTCAAATGGTTCAGACGCTGCAGAGAAACACTTTGGTATGCCAAGGGCACCTCGAATTGATAGACTCTCTACACTACACATGACCTCGAACCCTTGTTTATTGACGACGAATTTCTCTTCCTATGAATACTGCTCTGCACACCAACCTATGAACTCGGGAAAAGGGAATGCAACCTCGACAACGTAAGGGACTATAGTGGCTTGGATTGCTTCAAGGAAAGGTATATGCTTCCCTACATTATCAGACAGATTATCTTTGGACACGGAGATGGGAGAAATGGTGATTTCAGTGTCGAACATATTTGAATCTCGGTCAATTAGGGCTTCTTCGTTCGACACAGATGTTGACGATTAAATTCGCAATGAAGTTTGGCCCACAAAGTGTTGCTAAAGCCTATTATTATAAAAGATAAATAATACTAGTAGGCTGGACCCCTCGTAGATTGGATATCAAGTCTGATAATTATTTGATGTTATGTTACTGCTCGACACTACTTTCATAGTTGAAAATATCTTGTTTTAATGGATAATGGAGCAGGCATATTATACAGGGCTCCCTTGCTGTCCCAAGATCAAGTAACACCGAATTTTTCACGGTTATCATTATTGACTGTTCTTGTGACACCTGCAACGAACACATGTTAGCAACAACGAAAGAAAAGAAACTAAGGAAGAAACTTCCCTATGCTAACATGATATACTATATGCTTTAAAAAGTTTGTGGCAAATCCTAGCTAACATAGGATAACCATACGAGTTATGGAAGTTGTATATAGCATAGTTGGTATTTGTTTCTGCATATTAAAGGTGGCAATATGTGATATGGGTGGTGCTCTTCGACATTAGAGGTTGATGGTTCAAGGTGGATGATTGTTTGATTAGTAGCTGGCACGTACTAAGAATTGAATGAACTGGCAGTAGGTAAGTGGTGTGCATTTACTGCAGATCATTTTCACCCCTACCGCTGGACACCACCCTAGTCAGGCCATCTTCCAAACATCACTATCGTGGTTATGCTCCAATATTTCAACAGTGAGGAACCTCTCAGCCAACTCACGTTTTAGAGACATTTGATTATAGGCACGTTCGTTTTTTAGCCCTTCATGAATCTACTCTGGTTATGAAATGGATTTTGGCTCAAGTGTATCTTCTGTGCTTTCCTTGAGTGTTGTGACAATGTAAATGGTTTTGTGATGAAGTAGGGATGATTCTCTTTGAAATGGTTTTGAGGTAGTAGCATTATTGGTTATCTTGGGTGTTGGAAGTCACAAGAGATCCCTGTTATCTTAGCTGATTTACTTAAAAGATCCTTGTTTGTCTTGGTGATCTATTTTCATGCTTTCCCATTGTTGTATCCAGTCTGTGGGTTTTTATGGGGTTTAATGATTGAATCGTTCGTGTCACCACACATTGTACATGTGTGCAGTTGGTTGTTTCTCACCACTAGAGGTCGCGAAGTGAGTTTCATGTTCTTACTTGGAACTGTTCTCACTTCTGTGTGGTAGTTGTTGAGCGAAGGGCACGGGGGTTATATCTTGCATGAAAATAACACTGCAATGCCAAGCTAAAGCCTCACCTCCTGTTATGGCCCCTTCCATAGAATTGTTTCTTGTCCACAAACAAAGCATAGCCCTCCTTATGTGTACACCTTTGACCTCAAAGTTTTTACTATTGCGAGAAGTTGGCTATGTTCTTCCTGTGATGGTTACCGAGCAAACCCTTAGCCCTCCATCCTGGGGTTTCATTGGAAAACTGTCAGACCTATCTAAGTTGTTATGGTTTATTATGAATGGAATGTATGGTTGACTATTTTGGATACGGACTCGTCCAGTTGGCCATATAGAATTCGTATTGGTTCGACATTTGGTTACTACCTCTGTGATAAAATGATAATCCCTACATTGCTAAGTTACACTTTTAGATGGACAACCACCCTCCTTATACTGATAACTGTGCTCTTATTTGGGGTTGAATGACCTTGAGCTGGATCACTATAGAGATATTTCCACTGTATCCTTTTATTTGTTCGATTGTGTAAGCTTGGGTTCGCACAACATAGTTGACTACAGTGTGATAAGATCTCATCAATATTGTATTTAATCGATGGCTCGGCATGATGGATGTGTTATTGCAATGGATGCGTATTGTTTTTGTTGAATGGAGATTTTTCCTCATTGTTTTTTTTTGGCTACGCACTGTGTATAACATATAGGGCTTGGGTTCTCACACTCAGAGTTACCCACAGAATCTTGAGCATGACTGGTTGCAACCTGATCATTTGTTGATACAAGCTTGTTGTTAGTACCTCATATGTTGACTGGGTAGCTTAGTTTTTTTTTTCAGTCACAATCGATTGGGCTTGCATAGTGATGGATTTACACTTGTATGATTGAATTATTCGACGCATATCTTGTGGTGGTTGGTGGATTTTGTCTGTTTAGTTGTCAATTTTGTTTTGGCAATGTGATATAGTTTTTTGGGTGTCTGTCTTTATCTGTTTAACAAAGGTCATTGCATTCAAATTATAGACCCGATGGCGATGATACTGTGATTTCATTGTTATTTTTGGAAATATGAATTGGGGTATATTTGTTGATTATATGCAGTGGATGATTTTGAATGGTTACAGATTGGAAATGGGTACTGTGATGCAACCATCCTCAACCCTCAGGTCAGAAGGTCCACTCCCACAAGATCTTCTTCTCTCCTTGGCCTGAAGAGCTCTCGGCAATTCTCTTCTATTTCCCTTTTAGGAAATTTTCACCCACAACTAACTTCGAAAGATTTCTCTCTTTATACCTCGGGAGGTTGGACTTCGCACCCTCATGAATCTGGTGATCAAGCGTCTTGTCTCCAATCTCCGAAACTCGATGACAATCAATGCTGACCTTTTCTCTTCCCCCTTCAGACTTCTCCCTATCATGAATTCGGTGGTCGCGATGTTGAGCGACTCGTCTCCTCGACTCCCGAAACCCAAAATCCCAAAACTCCGATGCACTCATAAGGTTGACTTTTCAACGCCCCTTTTCTCTGTTGGGACTTCGGACTTCGCGGTATCGCGAATCCTAATGCAATGTGTTCGGAACTCCTCTCCACGAAACCCCGAAATGATCAATGTAGTTGACTATACAACCACCATGCACCACCTATTTGCCTCGCTGACTTCTATGGCCCACACACACATTTCTCTGCCTTTCGCAGCTTCGCGCTTCGTGATCCAAAGTGGTCAACCTGTAGCCTTCTACCTCACGATCTCCGAATTCACAAGATCTCTGGATCTCTACCACCTTTCCCTTCCAAATGGACGGCTATGATACACTTCACCACTTCGCTGCTTCGCGAACCTTGACGCCAAGTTTCTGACCCTTCCACTCATGAAATTCCGATAGGCGATTTCACGAGTGATCCAACGACCCCTGGCTAACTTAAACCTATGATTCTACTCCTCCTGAGCTTAGAACCCTTTTTTTACACCACAGTAACTTCCCTTCTCCTCTGTGAGATATGATGGCTCATGCAAATTCGTGAAATCTCCTTAGAGACTTCTGACCGTTCAATATCTCCTTGACTACTCGTGCGAAATGAGCTAAGTATTCCTCCACGAAAACTTGTCCACTCGCAGCACAAACTTGCAACGCCTACTAAACACTTCACTGCACAAGCTTCCTGTGCGTCTCTTTGGCGATTACTCGAAGGTCCTGTACCTCTTGACCTTTCTCTCAGCTTCGAGTCTTAAAGAAGACTCTTGCACGCACTCCTTGCGACAACTTTCAAAACACTTCAAGTGTTGAACTTCTTTTTGACTCTGTGCACACCTGCGGTAACAGTCTCTCAATACTTTACTCAGATTTTTAAAACTCTGAGGCTTCTCTCAGCCTACGCACTCCTTGCACAACTCCTGTGCCAAACTACACTTCCGAGTGAATGAGAACAAAAGCTATCTCTTCTGAGCTTTCAGAGACAAACCTCTGAACACTTTTTCGATGCACTCCTTGCAGACAATTCAACTGCACTCTGTTGAAATTACTAAGACAACTGAGAGGGGGGGTGAATCAGTTATAGTTGAGCTTAAACAATTTTAAATCTATTAAAACATTATTAATCTTTCTTCAAGTTATCATCAACCATTTACAGCACATGGACAGTAAAAGTAAAGAGCATCAGTCACACATAAGATATACACACAGACAGATTTTTCACGAGGAAACCCATAAAGGGAGAAAACCTCTTCTTCTTCGAAATGATAGGCAGTCTTTTTAGATTCTGTACATCATCTATAATTGAGCACCAACTCAACGTGAGGCTGCTACCTCTGTTTTACAAGCTGCAACTTGTTTGAGAGCACCAACTCTCTGGTTTCTCTAGCACCCACTAGAAGGAAGCACCAATTCCCTGGTTTCTCTAGAACCCATTAGAAGGAAGCATGAACTCCCTATATGTTCCAGTACCAACTGGATGGAAGCACCAACTTTCAGTTACACAGGCTCCAAGCTGTATAATAGAGAACACTTGTTCTCCCTTGCACCACCCTGCCACCCTGGTTTCTCTGGCTGCAACTAGATGGAAGCTACAACTTCCTGTGTTCAAGCTCCCACTTGAACCTCTGAGGACAAAATTCCTCTCGAGCACCTCCCAACCTCCCTAGAATATTAAATGAGCAAATAAACATTCAACTACACAAATACATCATTTCTTACCGATCTTTCTTTGTTCTGTACATCTGGTCATCTTCTAATTGTTCTGCAATTCATTTCTTCCTCTGTCTGTTCAGCAGGTCTGCTCTGCATCAACTTCTTCTATCATTCTGCTCAGCTTCAAGTTTTCTTCATCATCGGTTACTCTTCCCTGAGTTTCGTCTCACACTCCACATATTCTTCCTCTCACCCTGCACATTCTATGATTTTCTCTTTCTTACTGTTTCATTCATTTTCTCATACAGAACAACCAACCTCACGCTGTCTGTCTTATTTTCTTTTATACACTCTCATGAAGGTTCAACTTCCCATCTGCTTCGGCAAAAGGAAGACAACTGTCTCAGTAACTGAAATGCCAACTAATCGGCAATCATGAGTCCATTTTGCTAACAGATTTGAAACTGGGGAGTTAACTCTGAGAGAGAACAGTAACCTTCCGATCATACTCCAATTTATCTGCGTCGTTGGATGAATTTTATTGACATTGCCTTTAAATTGGGTTTCGGCATTTCGGAAATCCTGTGTTGAGTGTCTTGACACTTCATTTCGCGATCTCTGAAGTTCCAATACAGAACTTTTCTGCACTAGCTCCTTCCTGAATATGACTATGGTCATAACCAAGTGCTTATGCAAAAAGCGCTTTCGCGATTTCTCATTTCGTGATTTTCGACACTATGCTCCGTTGACCGCAAGTCAGCGAAATTTTGATCACTTGCCACATGTCCTATGATTCCATGGTCCAGATCTGATCTTGATTCAACGGCTATGATTGAATCACGATTTCGCGATTTCGACATTCTTGATGCATTGGGTTCTTTGCCTCTCGATGTCGCGATTCGTGAAACTTCGATACGGAGTTAGATCAACAGTCCAGATCTGATCTTGACTTAACGACTGCGATTGAGTCACGATTTTGCATATCGTGAAATTGGGATTTTTGTGGATGATATTACTTGACATCTCCAACTCTCGATCCCCAAAACTCCGACATGGACTGGAATCAGCGGTCCAGATTTGATCTTGATTCAACGGCTACGATTTAATCGTGATTTCGCATATCGTGATTTTGGCATTCTTGTTGCATTGTTTCTTTGACATCTCCAACACGCGATCCTCGAAACTTGGACATGGAATGGAATCAACGGTCCAGATTCAACCTTGATCTGATGACACAAATTAAGTCGCGATTTCGCATATCGCGATTTTGTGATTCTTGTTGTTAATATTCTTTGACCTCTTCAACTCTTGATCCATGAAACTCCGACATGGAATGAGATCAACGGTCCAGATTCAACCTTGATCTGATGCCTCAGATTAAGTCACGATTTTGCATATCACGATTATGCCTGCTTCTCCTTGTACCTTAAAGGACATGCGAGTTCTTATTGATCGAACGATGGTCAGGTCCTGCACTTAGATCTAACGTCTGAGATCTGTCCTCCTCTTTAGCGCTCTTCTTGTGTACATTCAGATCTAACGACCCTCGTTCTTTCGGGATTTTTGAATGGGATCCAACGATCATAGATTCTTCTCAAACTTTACGGGCCTTCGATCATTCGATCAATTCTGCATTGTCTTCGATCATTTGCCTTCGATCATTCGACCTTCCTGAACTTATCTTCTGTTTGCCTGTCGATTACAAACTTCCTGTACTCATGCCATCTTCATTGTTATACTTGCCATCAATGACAAGCATTCACTATCTGTTAAATATTTTCCATTGACTGTCTGTGAAATATTTTCCAACAATCTCCCCCTTTGGCATTGATGGGAACACAAGCACCCACATTCATTCAAACTCGACTCTCCCGACCACATGCATTCGAACTCGACTCTCCCGAACTCTTTTCTCCCCCTTTGACATCAATGTCAAAGAAGAAACATTCTTCCCCTAATCTGGTTGCAAAACATACTCCCCCTGTCGACTATAAGCATCTTGGAAATACACCAGATATTCAATAAGTACTCCCCCTGACCAGGTGAACAGATTAGACACAAGAGATTATAACCCCCAACTTTTGATGAAGATATCCAAAAGGGGTCGTTGTTAATGGTTTAGTAAAGATATCAACAATATGTTCTATAGAAAGTATGTAATGTAGTTGAACAATTCTATTTGTAACTTGTTCTCTGAGAAAATGGTACTTGATTGGAATATGCTTAGTCTTGGAATGAAGAACAGGATTCTTGGAGACACTAATGGCACTGGTGTTGTCACAATGAATTGGAATAGGATCAGTGTAAGTTACCTTCAGATCTACAAGAGTTTGTATCATCCATAAAATTTGTGTGCAACAAGTAGCAACGGCAATGTATTCTTCCTCTGTAGTAGATAATGAAATGGATGCTTTCTTCTTACTAATCCATACAACTAATGATTCACCCAGAAAGAATGCTCTTCCACTGGTGATTTTTCTCTCATCAACATAGTTTGCCCAGTCTGCATCTGAATAAGTAGTTAACTGGAAATTCTAATTTCTAGGATACCACAAACCATAAGTCATTGTTCCCTTCAAGTATTTAAATATCCTTTTGACAACTACCAAATGACTTTGTTTAGGAGCAGATTGAAAACGACCTACCATTCCAACAGCTTGCATTATATCAGGACGGGATGTTGTGATGTATAGAAGACTTCCTATCATGGAGAGATATGTCCTTTGATCAACATCAAGTGAGATATCATCTTTACTCAGCTTACAACCAACCACCATAGGTGTGCTAACTGTAGAGGAATCTTCCAGCTGAAATTTCTTCAACATCTCTTTCAAATATTTTTCTTGAGAAATAAAAATTCCTTCAGAGCTTTGTTTTACTTGTAGGCCAAGAAAGTATGACAGTTCTCCTATCATGGACATTTCAAATTCTGTTTGCATAGAATTAGCAA
>ML838921.1:16739-27938 GCA_009831015.1 Picea engelmannii
AACAGAGGGGGCATAGAGGTTGAAGTTCCTTCATGACTTGTCATGTTTAAGCTTACAGATCTACCTTTGAATAAAAGGAACCTGCTCTGATACCAATTGTTGAAATTACTAAGACAACTGAGAGGGGGGGGGTGAATCAGTTGTAGTTGAGCTTAAACAATTTTAAATCTATTAAAACATTATTAATATTTCTTCAAGTGATCATCAACAATTTACAGCATATGGATAGTAAAAGTAAAGAGAATTAGTCACACATAAGATATACACAGAGACAGATTTTTCACGAGCAAACCCATAAAGGGAGAAAACCTCTTATTCTTCGAAATGATAGGCAGTCTTTTTAGATTTTGTACATCATCTATAATTGAGCACCAACTCAACGTGAGGCTGCTACCTCTGTTTTACAAGCTGCAACTTGTTTGAGAGCACCAACTCTCTGGTTTCTCTAGCACCCACTAGAAGGAAGAACCAACTCCCTGGTTTCTCTAGCACCCACTAGAAGGAAGCACCAACTCCCTATATGTTCCAGCACCAACTGGATGGAAGCACCAACTTCCAGTTACACAGGCTCCAACCTGTATAACAGAAAAAACTGGTTCTCCCTTGCACCACCCTACCACCCTAGTTTCTCTGGCTGCAACCAGATGGAAGCTACAAATTTCTGTGTTCAAGCTCCCACTTGAACCTCTAAGGACAACAGTCCTCCCAAGCACCTCCCAACCTCCCTAGAATATTAAATGAGCAAATAAAAATTCAACTACACAGATACATCAATTCTTACCAATCTTTCTTTGTTCTGTACATCTGGTCATCTTCTAACTGTTCTGCAATTCATTTCTTCCTCTGTCTGTTCAGGAGGTTTGCTCTACATCAACTTCTTCTGTCATTCTGCTCAGCTTCAAGTTTTCTTCATCATCAGTTACTCTTCCCTAAGTTTTGTCTCACACTGTGCATATTCTTCCTCTCACCCTGCACATTCTATGATTATCTCCTTCTTACTGTTTCATTCATTTTCTCATACAGAACAACCAACCTCACGCTGTCTGTCTCATTTTCTTTTATACACTCTCATGGTGGTTCAAATTCCCATCTCCTTTGGCAAAAGGAAGACAACTGTCTCAGCAATTGAAATGCCAACTAATCGACAATCATGAGTCTGTTTCGCTAACAGATTCGAAACTGGGGAGTTAACTCTAAGAGAGAACAATAACCTTCTGATCATACTCCAATTTATCTACGTCGTTGGATGAATTTTATTGACATTGCCTTTAAATCAGGTTTCGGCATTTCGACAATCCTGTGTTGAGTGTCTTGACACTTCATTTCGCTATCTCCAAAGTTTCGATACAGAACGTTTCTGCACTAGCTCCTTCCTGAATATGATTATGGTCATAACCAAGCGCTTATGAAAAAAGTGCTTTCGCAATTTCTCGTTTTGTGATTTTCGACACTATGCTCCGTTGACCCCAAGTCAGCGAAATTTTGATCACTTGCCACATGTCCTATGATTCCATGGTCCAGATCTGATATTGATTCAATGGCTATGATTGAATCACAATTTTGTGATTTCGGCATTCTTGATGCATTGGGTTCTTTGCCTCTCGATGTCGCAATTTGCGAAACTCCGATACGGAGTTAGATCAATGGTCCAGATCTGATCTTGACTTAACGACTGCGATTAAGTTTGCGATTTTGCATATCGTGAAATCGGGATTTTTGTGGATGATATTACTTGACATCTCAAACTCTCGATCCCCGAAACTCCGACATGGATTGGAATCAGCGGTCCAGATTTGAACTTGATTCAATGGCTGTGATTTAATCGCGATTTCGCATATCGCACTTTCAGCATTCTTGTTGCATTGTTTCTTTGACATCTCCAACATGCAATCCTCGAAACTTCTACATGGACTGGAATCAACAGTCCAGATTCAACCTTGATCTAATGGCTCAGATTAAGTCGCGATATCGCATATCGCGATTTCGCGATTCTTGATGTTAATATTCTTTGACCTCTTCAACTCTCGATCCACGAAACTCCGACATGGACTGAGATCAACGGTCTAGATTCAACCTTGATCTGACGGCTTATATTAAGTCATGATTTTTCATATCGCGATTACGCTTGCTTCTCCTTGTACCTTAAAGGACGTGCGGGTTCTTCTTGATCCAACGATGGTCGGGTCCTGCACTTCGATCTAACGTCTGAGATCTGTCCTCCTCTTTAGCGTTGTTCTTGTCTACATTCAGATCTGATGACCCCCATTCTTTCAGGATTTTTGAATGGGATCCAACGATCATAGATTCTTCTCAAACTTTATGGGCCTTTGATCATTCGATCAATTCTGTGTTGCCTTCGATCATTCACCTTCGATCATTCGACCTTCGTGAACTTATCTTCTGTTTTCCTGTTGATTAAAAACTTCCTGTACTCATGCCATCTTCATTGTTATACTTGCCATCAATTACAAGCATTCACTGTCTGTTAAATATTTTCCATTGACTGTTTGTGAAATATTTTCCAAAACACTCCTTGCAGGAACTCTTGCTCAGATAGAGAAACAATTGAAACTCATTCCTCTTACTCTCTCTCTCTCTCATATTTTAGAAATTCAACAAGAGATCATTCGTACATAGCCTAAAATCAATTGCATGACAAAAAGAGTAAAACATTCACGAGCATAACATTCATAAATGCATACACAGAGAATATATGAACACCATGAGTCTGAATCAAAGCCTTCCTTGTATTAATTCAGAACTTCTGTACATGGAGTCTGCTACATAGCGCTCTGCTTCTTCTCTATGCTCTTGCTAATGTTCTTCCACTACTATACAATAATACAATGAGGGTGTCTATATCCGTTTCCCTCTCTCATTCTAAAATTGTCTCATCTACACATTCAATTCTATCTACTTACATTCATTAACATAAATGCCTTCACCTAACACAGACGAGAGTGACTTTCTCAAGGTCTATTTACAATATGGGAGTACGCCCTTCCTTAATTGCTACATTAAGTTTGGCGCATCCATCTTTAGAAAGATTTAAATAATTATATCATATGTCAAAATGTGTTGGTGCCTGCCCCACGCTCGCTTGACGTTGGCGATGCTCCTGCATCATACTCCCTCGCTTGAAGATTTTCATGGGCTCCTGTCCATGAGCTCGTGCACGGTCTGTCCATGCTTTTGTATCTCTTCTTTGTTCTCCCAGCTAGCATCTTCAACTGGATGGCCCTTCCACTTGACCAAATATTCAAAGTATTGCTTTCGCCTAGTCTTTTTGCTCACTCTTTTTTCTAGTATGCGCTCCATCTATGGCTTTTCTGTAACTGGTATCTGTCTTCGCCACTGCACCTCTGGCTGTTCATTTTCTGTCACTATTTCCTCAGCTTTATATGGGTACAAATCTGAGACATTGAATATCGGAGAAATTCCAATCCCATCGGGTAATTCAATCTCGTAAGCATTTGCCCCAAATTTCTTCAAGACCCTACATGGTCCAATTTTCTTCATATTCAATTTATTATATGTTCCTCTCTGGAACCTTTCCTTTCTCAGATGTGAAAGAATCAAGTCAACAACCTCAAACTGAAGTTGTCTCTTGTGTTGATATTCTCTTCCTTTATACTCCTGGATTGAATTCTGCAATCGCTCCTTCACCTGGCTATGAAATTCCTTCATCGTCTCTGCAAAATCTTCTGCACTAGCACTCCTAGTCATAGTCTATTCTGGATCTCTCAATTCAGAAATCCCTCTCGGCTGCATGCCATAAACAATCTGAAATGGGATCTTCCCTGTGCTTTTGTTAACTGAGTCATTATATGCAAACTCTACCTGTGGTAATATGTTGTCCCACTGGATGTGGTGTTCTGTCACCAAACTCCTCAGCAAGTCTCCCAGACTTCTGTTCACTCCTTCAATCTGTCCATCCGTCTGAGGATGATAAGCTGAATTGAATGAAAAGTTAGTTCCTAGCTTCTTCCATAATGTCCTCCAGAAGTTTCCTACGAACTTTGTATCTCTATCCGAAACTATGCTTCTTGGTAAGCCATGAAGTCGAATGTGAGTTGCGTCGCAATGTGAGTTGCGTCGCTGGTTTTCTGACATGGAATAAAATGTTCCATTTTGAAAAGTCTATCCACCACCACAAAGATTGAGTCGAACCCTCTTTGTGTCCTTGGAAATCCCAATATAAAATCCATGCTGATTGCATCCCACGGCTTCTCAGGTATGGGAAATGGTTGATAAAAAGCTACATTCTGTCTCCTTCCTTTCGAATGTTGACAAATTATGCATCTGCCCACAAATATCTTGACCTCTGCTTGCATCCCTGGCCAAAAATATGACTCATTCAGCTTTGTGAACGTCTTGTCATGACCGAAGTGCCTAACCAATCCTCCACTGTGTTTTTCCTTCAACAAATTCTCCCTCATGGAGCATTTTAGAATACACAGTTGATTGCCTTTAAACAACAATCCTTCCTAGATCATGTATTCATCCCATTGGGTTCTATCTCTGAGAATTGGATTCTCATCCACTTCATATGCCTCCTTAAAATCTGGATCATCTGCGTACATGTCCCTCAGATCGTTAAAACCCAACGTTTAGACTCTAAACTCTTGCAACAGAAAACATTTCTTGCTCAAAGCATCAACAACTTTGTTAGCAGCACCAAAAATATGCTTGATCACAAAAGTAAAATTTTTCATATACTCAACCCATTTTACATGTCTCTGATTCAACTTTTCCTGTTGAGTCACAAACTGCAATGCATGATTGTCACTATATAGGACAAACTCCTTTGTAATCAAATAGTTCCTCCACTTCTTCAATGCCTGAATGATAGCATAAAACTCTTTGTCATGTGTGGAGTAATTCACCTTCACTTCATTCAACTTCTCGCTGAAGTATGCTATCGGCCTGTCTTCTTGACTCAATACTGCCCCTATTGCAAAACCACTTGCATTGCATTTCACTTGAAATGTCTTTTGGAAATCCGACAACACCAGAATTGGTTGTTCCATGATCTTCCTTTTCAACAAATTAAAGATCTTCTCAGCTTCTTTTGTCCAGTGAAAAGACTTATGTCTCTTCTTCACTGTGTCCATCATTGCTGCACTAATTCCACTAAAATTCTTGATGAACTTTCGGTAGAAACTAGCCAATCCATGAAAACTTCTCACATCAAAGATATTCTTTGGTGATGGCCAATTCTTGATTACCTCCACCTTATCTGGATCCATCCTCAATTTATCTGCAGAGATAACAAATCCCAAATAAATGAGTTATATCTTCATGAATGAGGAATTCTTCATGTTTATTAACAGCTTCTCCTGCTGTAATTTATGCATCACTGTAGCCAAATGCTTCAAGTGTTTAGTCTATGTTCTGCTGAAAATCAGTATGTCATCCAAATACACAATGACAAATTTTCCGATGAACTCCCTCAGGACTTCGTTCATCAATATCATGAAGGTACTTGGTGCATTTGTTAAGTCAAATGACATAACAAGCCATTCATACAACCCTTCATTTGTTTTGAATGTTGTCTTCCATTCACCACCTTCTCTCATACGAATCTGGTGATATCCACTTTTCAAATCAATCTTTGAAAATAATTTTGCTCCACCCAAGCAATCCATTAGATCATCCATCCTCGGCAATGGAAATCTGTACTTGATGGTTATTTTTTTTATCGCCCTAGAGTCAGTACACATCCTCCAGCCTCCGTCTTTCTTCGGACTGAGTACTGTTGGAACAACACACGGACTCAAGCTCTCTCTGACCAACCCTTTGTCCAACAAATCCTGGACTTGTCTTTTAACCTCTTCATTCTCTTGCAGCGTCAATCTGTACGTGGATTTGTTTGGTAAACTGGCTCCTGGTATGAGATCAATATGATGACTCACACTTCTGATTGGTGGTAATGAACGAGGTAATTCGTCCACTACTATGTTAGCGAACTCTTCCAGCAGTTCCTGAATCTCTTCTGGTAAATCATCTACCCTTGTGCTGGTCAAAACAATCTTCGGTTTTCTGACCACAGTGAATTGCAGTTCTTCTTTCTCCTTTACCTCGATAAGAAGTTCCTTCCCACTCATGAGAAGTACAGTGTTACTTACTTCAGGTTTCACCTCCTTATCTTTGATCGGAAGCAACATGTGAGTTCTCCCATTCTTCTCTAGGGTGTATGTGTTCATTCTCCCGTCATGAATCACATTCCTATCATATTGCCATGGTCTACCCAGTAATAGATGACAAACATCCATAGGAATAACATCACACAAAATCTTATCATTATATCCTCCTATCTTGAATTCAAATAAACACTATTTAGTGACAGTTACCTGATGTCCTTTTTGTAGCCACGAAATTTTGTATGGGCTTGGATGATCAATCGTCTCCAGCTCCATCTTTTCTACCATCTCTGTAGAAATGAGATTATCTATGCTACCACTATCCACAATGACCTTGCATACCCTGTCTCTGGTCTTACAAGCAGTCCGGAAAAGTATATTTCTTTGGACTGAACTCTCCACCTCCTTTTCTGGTGTCAAAAGAGCTTTTCGCATCATTAGCAATCTTCCGCCTTCAACATCCTCTGCCTAAAAATCATGCCTTTGTTCTTCAGCGATGTGAGCTTCTCCTCCATCTTTCTTTTTGTCTGGACACTCGTAAGACTTGTGCCCATTCTTTCCACATGTGAAGCATGTTATTACTCCACCTCTTCCTCTTCCTCTACCTCTAGTACGAGGAATCATATTATTATCAGCATAATCTCCTCACTGTTTGGTATGCTACCCTCTTGGTTCAGTATATTTCCCTTGTTGTGAGGTTCCTCCTCTCTCAGTTTGAGTCTGAGGTTTCTTCCAGTCCTCCTTGGGCTTCTGGTTTTTATCCTGGGCAACGGATTTGCCTCTGGGTTGACTTCTGCCTCGGCCTCTTTGAACCTACTTTTGACTTAGCTTCTCTTCATCTTTTTGAGCCAATTGATAAGCGTCTTCCACCTTTCGGATGGTCAACATACTCATCTCATCTTGAATGTCATATCTCAGGCCATTCAAGTGTCTGGCAACCTTTTCATCATTTCTTTCCCGATGACCCGCCCTGATGTTCAGCCTGTAGAATTCTTCAGTGTATTCTTTCACTGTCATCAGCTTCTATCTCAGGTTCTGCATCCTTCGAAATAGAGTGATCTAGTAATATCTGGGGATGAATTTAGCTTTCATATTTGCAATCATGCTATCCCATCTTTTGATCTTCTGCTTGCCTTTGCAGTGTCTGTTAGCTTGTAGTTCAACCACCACAATGTTGCATGTCCCTTTAATATTGTGACAACATGCTTGACCTTCTTGTCCTCTTCGACATCTTCATAGTCAATGTATGTGTCTAGGGCTCTAATCCAGTCTAGAAGCTCCTCTGCATCCAAGTTTCCCTCATAAACTGGAATGTCCATTTTCTCTCTTGCACCCATTCTTGAAATAGCCTTAATCAAATGTTCGTTTGCGGCATCTTCGGCTGCAACTTCCTCTTCATGTTCTACTTCAATTTCACTTTCAGAATCACTAAGATCCCCAGCACTCACTGTACGCCTCTGTGCTATCTCCATGTCTTCGAGTTTGGATCGTAGATCACGCATCTCTCTCTCCATTTCTGGATTTTGCATCTACCTGCCCCTTCTTCTCGGCATTTCCCTATCCTCTTGTGGATCGAGTGATTGTCTATCTCTTTTCCTCGACGGAATGGTGAATTCTTCTTTTCTATGCTACAGAAAGAAAAGAATCCTTTCTGTACTCTGATACCAAAAATGATGACATAGCCACCTTCCTCAACCCGCAGGTCGAAAGGTCTGTGCCAACAGGATATTTTTCTCTCCTTGGCCTGAAGAGCTCTCGACAACACTCTTCTATTTCCCTTTCGAGAAATTTTCACGCACAACTAAATTCGAAAGATTTCTCCCTTTATACCTCGGGAGGTCGGGCTTCGCACCCTTGCGAATCTGGTGATCAAGCGTCATGTCTCCAATCTCCGAAACTCGACGACAGTCAACGCTGACCTTTTCTCTTCCCCCTTCAGACTTCTCCCTATCGTGATTTCGGCGGTTGCGATGTCGAGCGACTCGTCTCCTCGACTCCCAAAACCTGATATCCCGAAACTTTGATGCACTCACAAGGTTGACTTTTCAACGCCCCTTTTCTCTGTCGGGACTTCGGACTTTGTGGTATCGCGAATCCTAATGCAATGTGTTCAGAACTCCTCTCCACGAAACCTAGAAATGATCAATGTAGTTGACTATACAACCACCGTGCGCCACCTGTTCACCTCACTGACTTCTATGGCCCCCACACACGTTTCTCTTCCTTTTGCGGCTTCGTGCTTCATGATCCAAAGTGCTCAACCTGTAGCCTTCTACCTCGCAATCTCCAAATTCACAAGATCTCTGGATCTCTACCACCTGTCCCTTCCAAATGGACGGCTATGATACACTTCACCACTTCACTACTTCGCGAACCTTGACGCCAAGTTTTCAACCCCTCCACTCACGAAATCCAGATAGGCGATTTCACGAGTGATCCAACGACCCCTGGCTAACTTGAACCTACGGTTCTACTCCTCCTGAGCTTAGAACCCTTTTGCTGCGCCGTAGTAACTTCCCTTCTCCTTCGTGAGATTTGATGGCTCACGGGACTTTGCGAAATCTCCTTAGAGACTTCTAACCGTTCAATATCTCCTTGACTACTCCTGCAAAATGAGCTAAGTATTCCTCCATGAAAACTTGTCCACTCGCGGCACAAACTTGCAACACCTACTAAACACTTCACTGCACAAGATTCCTGTGCATCTCTTTGGTGATTAATTGAAGGTCCTGTACCTCCTGAGCTTTCTCTCAGCTTCGAGTCTTAAAGAAGACTCTTTCACTCACTCCTTGCGACAACTTTCAAAACACTTCAAGTGTTGAACTTCTTTTCGACTCTGCACACACCTGCAACAACTGTCTCTCAATACTTTACTCAGATTTTTAAAACTCCGAGACTTCGCTCAGCCTGTGCACTCCTTGCATGGCTCCTGTGCCCAACTACATTTCCGAGTGAATGAGAACAAAAGCTATCTCTTCTGATCTTTCAGAGACAAACCTATGAACACTTTGTCGACACACTCCTTGCGGACAATTCAACTGCACTCCTTGCAGGAACTCCTGCTCAGATAGAGAAACAATTGAAAATCATTCCTCTTACTCTCTCTCTCTCTCTCTTAGATTTCAGACATTCAACAAGCGATCATTCATACATAGCCTAAAATAAATTGCATGACAGAAAGAGTAAAACATTCATGAGCATAACATTCAGAAATGCATACACAGAGAATATATGAACACCATGAGTCTGAATCAAAGCCTTCCTTGTATTAATTCAGAACTTCTGTACATGGAGTCTACTACACAACTCTCTGCTTATTCTCTATGCTCTTGCTAATGTTCTGACACTACTATACAATAATACAATGAGGGTGTCTATATCTGTTTCCCTCTCTCATTCTAAAACTGTCTAATCTACAAATTCAATTCTATCTACTTACATTCATTAACATAAATGCCTTCACCTAACACAAATGAGAGAGACTCACTCAAGGTCTATTTACAATATGGGAGTATGCCCTTCCTTAATTGCTACATTAAGTTTGGCGCATCCATCTTTAAAAAGATTTAAATAATTTTATCATATGTCAAAATGCGTTGGTGCCTACCCCACACTCGCTTGATGTTGGCGATGCTCCTGCATCATACTGTTTGGAAATTGTCATGAAATGCAAAGAAAAGTAAATGAAAGGAGAAGAATCCCTTACAAATTGTGTGGAATGCATATTGTCTTGTGGTGATATTGTGTTGGGTATTGGATTATGAATAGAGAACTAGTTAAATGCACATGAATTGTTATTTGGTCAAATGAATGATGGTTGATGCACCTTTTTTGCAGAACGCTTTATCGACCACTCAATTAATTTCATGAACAATAATTGTTTTTCCTTTCCATGATTTTTATTTTCCGCAAATTACAAATCCCCTCATCTTCCCGTTTCATTTTTCCACTCCCTGTTATGATATTAATTACAATAAGGATAATGTTGGTGTTAAGGCAGTTGAAATTGACAGTGACTGGTGTGGATTATAGTGATGTTGTCTTGGTTGGATTTTCAGTTGATTGTTGTTTTCATTGAGCAGTAACCATGTTCCCCCCCCCCCTCACTATATCATATTTTCTCTCAATACAACCCCCTCACATATCCCAGAACCCTTTTTCACCCCCTGCTCAATGATAAATGGTAAAACAAATTGTATGGATTGGATTGCATGAGTAGGATATATTGCTGAGCCAAAATCCACTTCATATTTTAAAAGAGTTGTCATGTATGGTTAACTAAAAGAATGTCACTAATCAATCATGCATGTAGGAGTGAGCTATTCAAATAAAGACTGAAAACATAGGCCTATTATGCTACTATCAAAGAGAAAGACTAAAAAATGGTTGCACCATAGACAAGAAAATATGGCTTATGATTTGTTATTTTATCTGTGGATTTATGACAATTGACTCCAAGGATCTTTAGACAACAGGTTTTATTTTGGATATATGATTATTATTTTTGAAATAATTTCAATTTCACGAGCTAAAATTGCCAAAAGTAAATATGTTGATGGGAGACACAAGGAAGTGTGTTTGCTTAATTAATGGTTATGTTATGATTGTTATGATGGTTATGAACTAAAGGGAGTCACAAGGGGTCCCACCTACCAGTTATTATTGATTTATGACCCTTATTATGATTATTACTTTCCTCGTAACGAAATTTAGTTGAGTCTTTTAATTAAATTAACTAATGAGTTGGTTTAACTACTTCAACCAATTCTGACTTGTTAAAAGCAAAAGGAAAGGGAGGAACAGGGAGGATGGAGGCAGAAGCATGCTAAGGTTTTCTCTTTGAGTTTATGTTGAGATAGTTCAGTTTTCATTCATTCATATATTCATCATAGCCTAATTGTCTTTTGTGATCGTAGGGTCTTATTGTAGACAACAATATTCATGGCTAAATCAAATCATTCATTGTTAAGAACCCAATACTGAATACAAAAGAACCACAACAGATATAGAAGAACAATATAGAAAAACACAACTTTATTATATCAAACCCTTGAGG